>OY992879.1:3953057-4100557 GCA_963921405.1 Cepaea hortensis
GAAGAAGCAGAAGAAGAAGGAAGAAGAAGAAGAAGAAGAAGAAGAAGAAGAAGAAGAAGAAGAAGAAAAGAAGAAGAAGGAAGAAGAAGAAGATGAAGAAGAGAAGAAGAAGAAGCAGAAGAAGAAGAAGAAGAAGCAGAAGAAGAAGAAGAAGAAGAAGAAGAAGAAGAAGAAGAAGAAGAAGAAGAAAGAAGAAGAAGAAGAAAGAAGAAGAAGAAGAAGAAGAAGAAGAAGAAGAAGAAGAAGAAGAAGAAGAAGAAGAAGCAGAAGAAAAGAAGAAGAAGAAGAAGAAGAAGAAGAAGAAGAAGAAGAAGAAGAAGAAGGAGAAGGAAGAAGAAGAAGAAGAAGAAGAAGAAGAAAGAAGAAGAAGAACAGAAGAAGAAGAAGCAGAAGAAGAAGAAGAAGAGAAGAAGAAGAAGAAGAAGAAGAAGAAGAAGAAGAAGAAAGAAGAAGAAGAAGAAGAAGAAGAAGAAGAAGAAGAAGAAGAAGAAGAAGAAGAAGAAGAAGAAGAAGAAGAAGAAGAGAGAGAAGAGAAGAAGAAGAAGAAGAAGAAGAAGAAGAAGAAGAAGAAGAAGAAGAGAGAAGAAGAAGAAGAAGAAGAAGAAGAAGAAGAAGAAGAAGAAGAAGAAGAAAGAAGAAGAAGAAGAAGAAGAAGAAAGAAGAAGAAGAAGAAGAAAAGAAGAAGAAGAAGAAGAAGAAGAAGAAGAAGAAGAAGAAGAAGAAGAAGAAGAAGAAGAAGAAGAAGAAGAAGAAGAAGAAGAAGAAGAAGAAGAAGAAGAAGAAGAAGAAGAAGAAGAAGAAGAAGAAGAAGAAGAAGAAGAAGAAGAAGAAGAAGAAGAAGAAGAAGAAGAAGAAGAAAGTAGGAACATATCATGGAATGATAGATAGTACTGTTGTATGAGAAAATAGTTTAGGCACCATCTGACAAGATGGATGGGTAGTCTACCGCTATAACCACCACTCACACGATGTCGTTTTGTCGACATTTTCTGCAAGATTGTAGTGGCATCACCCACAGCTAAATCTACACCTGCAACATTAACGTATAAAATATCGTTGATTTAAACATCAATTATTTTCTGTGAAACAACGTTACCGGAACCTCTGCATTATCCAGTGGTACATCAGCCAAGTAACACTTGTTGTTCAAAACTATAACTTAATAGTAGTCTCGCTTTCACAAATAAAATAATATTTTCCAACTTATGAACTGTCAGATTATATGTGAAAATATTTGGACAGTGATAAAATAAACATATTAGCAAAGACAATCTAGTCAGACCCAGTGCGGATTGGAGCGACTTTACATCATCACCAGTGAGTAGAAGCAAAGGAGAGACACTGGAAGATGCTACAGACGAACCTCGTGGAGTGGATGTGAAAGCTAAGTGACTGACAACCCGCTCCAGCGCAAACTACAATACCAACACGGCAGTGTGCCAGAACAAACGAACTGCAATACCAACACGGCAGTGTGCCAGAACAAACCAATTACAATACCAACGCGGCAGTGTGCCAGAACAAACCAATTACAATACCAACGCGGCAGTGTGCCAGAACAAACCAATTACAATACCAACGCGGCAGTGTGCCAAAACAAACTTTTCAATGATTAACATTCTAAACCAGCGTGATCGCTCAGTAGATTAACCTGAACAAAATAGTGTTTTATATTCATTAATAACAAAATCTGTTTGTTATTCGATTCCCTATGGGAGTAATCGTTGTTTTAAAAGTTTAATAAATAATATCTGGTTAAAATATATATTTGATTAAACTTACTTATTGGCAATTGATTTCATTCAATCTTAGCTTAATTAATTAGATCTATACTGTCGTGTGACAAGGCGAGAGCTTGTTTCAATATTCGTCTTCCTATAGGCCTAGTGTACGAAAGGAGACTGGGAGATCTATTTCTTTTGCAGGAATCACGTAGAGTGGAATAAATAAGCCTGCAGCATTTTAATAAAGTTGCTGCTGTTCGCTTTATCTTTCCTCATTCTGCACCACTGTAAGGAGTTCAGATTTCTACTGGGACGGTATCTTCATTCCGCCTAGATCTTAACGAGCCGCCTTTATCTTCTCTACCTTCAGTGGATAGACTTGCCTAAGGGTAGTATTCCTGTCAACTACTTTTGTGTGAATACTTCTCTCAACTGTAGGTGATTACGCTACAAGTACTAACACAAAACTGATGTCTACTCACACACATTCACTTTCACAGACTTCTCTTTTGTAGAAGTTCTTGTGCTCTTGGCTTTAGTTTCTTGACCACAGCCCAAGGAACTTGCATTCATGTTTTCCGAAAGGTCGTGCCCTTGGATACTTGAACACATCTTTGTGTCTGTTCAGAAAACAGTTATCTTGACACCACTAGGGACTTCACAATAGACTCAGTTAACCAGCACCCACACAAACACACAGTACCTACACATACTCACAGCACCCAAACATACAACACCCACACAGCATGCACACAGACTCACAACATCCACACAGACTCACAGCACACACACATACTCACAGCATGCATACAGACTCACAACACCCACACAGACCCAGAGCACCAACACAGACTCACAGCACGCACACACAACCCACATAATCCATACAGACTCACAACACCCACACAGAATCACATCACCCACACAACATCCCATCCACACAAACTCAGAGCACTCACACAGACTCACAACGTCCACACAGACTCACAACACCCACACAGACTCACAGCACCCACACAGACTCACAGTACTGTCACCTGTTATTCCCGAGAGGAGATTGGAATCAACAAGCACATCTTTAAACTTTGTATCTGTTGGGATTATTGACTGACTTTTGTCTACACTCCTCTCTTCTGTCTTCCATTCCATATATCTATTTCTTTCTCTCTCTCTATTATTCCCTCAACACATACTCCGACAACAGTTCCTTTCAACGATAAGATAAAAGATTTATTAATAAAAACTATGTCTGGTGTATGTATGGATATTGTCTATGTTGTTGGTATGTTCTTCTAGTGTGGTTGCCAGATGTGAACTCTGAATGTCTATCAGCTGGGTTGCTTCTCATCCTTTCATTCTTCAAGATCACAGGACAACACATCAAACAGGACAGAGCTCACCCGGGATGATCCGTATGCTTGAATCTGATGGTAAATCCGTTATTGAATGAAACAAAAACTGTTCACCACTGAGTCAAGGTACCGTAATAAAAGTCCCGTAAGTTTATGAATGCACCTGAATCTGTTTCATGACGATAAGTATCCATCATCGAAAAAACCACCACATCGTCACAGTTCTTCTTATAGTCTTTTAGTAATAGCACTGTTCTTACTTGTCTATTCTTTCTTCATTATACATATAAGATGTATGTAGTTTTAAGTATCCCTGCTTGCCACAGTTTAACCTCTTTTCCTTTTTAAGGGTTTTAGTGGTATGTTCGTTTGAGCATACAGTGTTCTGTATTTGAATTGATTATTTCTTCATCTTAAAACCTGCTCATATTCTGTTTGGTCCCATGTAAGGATGTTATTTACTCAAGGGTATTCCTCTTCATCTCTTCTCTGCTTTCACTAGGAGAGTGGAACCTGGAGAAGTATAACAAATCCAGTGATAAGCAGCCTCCCCTTTCTACTACTTATGCAAGTGTCCTTCTCCAGCCATAATGACAAGGCTTCCGAAGTGAACACCCGCATAAGACATATGAATTCACCAAAGTCTAAACTATCTACTAATAGAAAGCCATGGTAAATGCTATTCACTTACATCTATATTCCTATGCTAAACTATACTATAATATACCTTATTTATGCATCTACGTTCCTGGAATCGAAAAAACACTTAGCGAATAACACACTACTATCCCCTCTTTCCATCATTAGGGACGTGTATTTCTATTCCCACTCAAGAACATATCTCCTTCAGTTCAGTTTGGAACACACACTAAACTTACACAAAGACGTAGCCACTCTTATATAGGTCATCTTTGCCGCATAGTCCTTGACATTGCTGGACACCTCACATCCAGACTGCATTATCATTGTTAGTGGAAAAATTACAGCTCTGAACCGTTTCACATCCATACCGCAATGTGCTGTCTAATTATCTCTCTGCTTTAGTCGCAAACCAATTTTTCCACTCGATATTTTACCTGCGCCGTTAGCCGGCCTGTCTTGACCTATAAACACCTGTCTGGTCTCTCCTTGGTTAACCCTTCTCCTACCTGGGTAGTCGGTGTATGCAGTCGTCCATCTGGGAATCATTAACTCTTCAGTATTTCACGACATAGGCCCCCTCTTAAGAGATTAGACCGCGTCGAATCTTTCTCACTGTAGGTTTGATTCCCATGATCCACAATCCTAGTCTTCTTCCTCCGGAGCTGGATGTCTGGATATCAAATCCGATCATACCTTCTCCTTACCAAGGATGTATTCCCTTGTGAAGTCCAGTTGCAGCAACAACGTCCATCACATCCACCGTGCGTTGAGCTTCTGCGAAGTAGCTATTAACATCACGTGTTGATGATATGATTGGATCCTCACGTGGCTCACTTCATTATCCAGTAGGCGCTCTAATTGACACCCTACTATACTACTAACGACTGAAACTAGTGTTGGCTCCTCGCTCCTGTACGTCCGGTCGACCTACTTTCGACTTGCGTCAGCGACGGCTCACAAAACAGACGGATTGTCCCATCCTGATTGTAACACTGCTTCCATGTCCTCTTGGTTTCCCCCGGCTTTTCCTCTGGGGATGTTCCGCCTCGTCCTCGTCGGACCGAGTCGTCTTTCCCAAACCTCCTGGGCTTTTGCTTCCAGGACCATCTTGGGCGATATTGTATCTGGTCAGCCAATCTTCGGTTAGAGTCCTGGGTAATTCTCGCCTTTCCCGACGTTACCCACCCCTTCTGAACTTGGTTACCGGTGAAACTTTCACTCTTGTCCTTTCCCTGACTTGTGATTTCCCTCCTCCTGTCGTTGGGTAAATCTGACCTATCAGGTACTGTCCCATAGGCCCTCCTATGTTGTACTGGCGATCTCTGGTCTTCGTCTGGACTGGTAACCTTTGTCCCAATGGCTGCCATCACCATAAAGTGCGAAGCTTTGCTCCCGGATCTCTCTTCATATTTCCTAATGAGATGTCTAGGGAGATTTTTCTTCTCTTCCCCGATCCGTATTTTGTAGATGTTCTTGGACACCACCTTTTCCACAGGATAAGGTCCTTTCCATCCTACTTGGAGTATATTGGTCTCTGCTGGACTCCACACTTCCACTTTGTCTTCCACTTTAAGAGCTAGTTTCCTCTTAATTCGCTTGTTGGGTGGTGCTTTCTGGCACTCCGAACAAGACTTCACCCACCGGCGTACATCTCCGGTCATTCCTGGCCAGCAATAATGGCCGGATATTTTCTGCAAGGTCTCTCTGACACCCATATGTCGATTCTCGCCTATGATGTGTCCACTCTGAAGAATGTGAGGACGGTGGGTCTCTGGAACCACCCACTGCTCATGCAGGTTATCTCCCCTCCCAGCTCTCCGATAGAGTAGTTGATTCTTCAGAAAGTACTGTCCCCGTTCTGGTAGCTCAGCACTTCTTTGCAGCTTCCTGTAGCAAGGATGCAACGTAGTATCCTTCCTCTGGGCAGTATGCAATTCTCCTATCCCTGAGTTGTCGCATAGAGTCTCTGCCTCTTTTTCCTTCCCTTGAGATCCACTGACTACTGTTCCCTTGTGGGCTTGCGGTTTGGGCATCCCCAAAAAGACATATTTCGTGCCAATGATCATTGGAAATAAGGAGTCAGATAATACAGCAGCTGGAATAATGCCCGTGACGTACCTGGATTTAATCTCCACCTTGGCGATTGGCAGCGTCATGGTAACAGCACTCCTCATTGCCGGCTGTATCTCTATGGTCTCCCCTGTAAGTTGGTCTGGGCTTACTAAGCTGGCGTCCACCACCGCTTCCCCATCCAAACCTGTATCGTAGAGACAAGCAACCTGTTGGCCATTTACTTCAATCAGTTCAACCACAGGTGGTCTCTCTTGGTCCTGAGTGTCTTTCATCTCCTTGACCGTTTCCTTGCCTTCCTCTTTTAATTCCTCGAGGTTGGTTATGCAATTGGCGTCGTTTGCCTTGCATCTGCAGTCCACAGTATTATGTGTTATCGACTGGCAGTGAGTGCACCATGTTCCCTTCCTAGGTTTCCGTGTGTCCTTTGTGTTCCTTTCTCCTTCGCCAACCTCAGCCTTGTCTGTGATCACCGATGTAGGAATCACTTTGCATGCTGCGAAGTAAGAACTTTTAGGTTTCGATCTGCAGTCCTTCGTGTTATGCGATGGTCCTTTGCAGAATGAACACCACTTCTCCGACCACTGTCGTTTCGCTGAAGAATTCGAGGTGCTCTGGCTTCCTACCTTCACCTTCTCTGAACTCTCCTCTGTGTGCTTTATATAAGGTTCCACTTTTTCTCCTTCCCAGTTTTTAGGTTTCTTTTTCTCTGGTTTCTCCTGACCTTTGGTTTGTGTACTTAGTTCCTCCGCTTCACCATGTACTTCCACGAATCGTTCTGCCAGCTTAGTCACAACATCAATCCGTTCCGCCCCTTGTTCTCCCAAGAAGGTTCTGAGAGGTTTCGACATTTGCTTGCGCATCTGGTCGACCACCATCATCTCTTCGAGACTCTCATAATCCCTCTTGAATTCTGCCAAGTCCATCCATTTCTGGAGATAGGATTTCAGCCTTAGACTGTAGGCGGCGAATAGTTCTCCCGGCTCTCGTCTAGCCGATCTAAACTTCTTCCTATACGTTTGTGCTGTGACTTCATAATGTTTCATCAAAGCGGCTTTCAATTCCTCATACTGATTTTCCTGTCCTGGTGGTAGGCGTGTGTAGACCTCGTAGCCCGAACCACGTAAAGACTGGGATACTTTAAGAGCCCATCTGGTTCTATCCAGTCCCATAGCGACTGCCATAGCCTCGAACCGATCCAAAAACTGGTATATCTTCTCTTTATTTTCATCAAAGACTGCCAAGGGAAACTTCATGGCATGATAACCCTGTCCACTCATGTAGGTTGCCCCAGGTGAAGATGAACTTCCTTCTGCTGCATCTATTTCACCCTTAGTTTGTGTCTTGAGTTCTAACTCTTTCAAGCGGTATTCATGTTCCATTTCTTGTCTCCTGGCATTCTGTTCCATTTCCAGTTTCTTGGTCTCCTGGTCCATTTTCTTGGCCTCTTGTTCCATTTCCAGTCGCTTGGTCTCCTGGTCCATTTTCTTGGCCTCTTGTTCCATTTCCAGTCGCTTGGTCTCCACCTCTATTCTTCTCACTTCCAACTCGGCCTTCCGCTCTTCTCGTTCCGCTTGACGAATCTCTCGCTCTCTTTCCTGGATGTAATCAGTTAGCTCGGACCCAGCTAAACCAATTGCCTCCCCGTTGGCCCTCAGTTCGGCTGTAGTTACTTTAGGAGTTGCCATAGTTAAAGCAGGTAAGTCAGCACGTTGCGTAAAGACACCTCAAGGCAGTAAAAAAGTACTCACTATACAATTATGTTCCTACCTAGAACCTATATCATTTATCTATGTCTATCTAATATTATAACTCTACAACACCACACAGTACATCACCACCACTCTCTCATCCACAACAGGAGATATAGGATAAAGACTTATGTAGACGTGTGACCGTGTGACTAGGTATGTAATGTGTCTTACCACCTATCCACATTCACTCTGTCTGGAACTTTTTCCCTGTAAAGTCACCAGCATTAATGAAATGTTTCTACCATAAATGTAATGGCACCATATATCCAATGGACGTCCTTCCATTAAAAGTCATCAATATATACTTCTTTTTATTCTAATCAGTATGTCCCAACATGTAGGTACTCCGCTATGCCTGTGCCAATATGCAAGTACCCCTTTATTCATATGCCATGTTATGCCTTCCGGTCATATGGGTATTCTGTATGTACGTACCCCGCTGCTCCACCAATTATGTCACCTGTTATTCCCGAGAGGAGATTGGAATCAACAAGCACATCTTTAAACTTTGTATCTGTTGGGATTATTGACTGACTTTTGTCTACACTCCTCTCTTCTGTCTTCCATTCCATATATCTATTTCTTTCTCTCTCTCTATTATTCCCTCAACACATACTCCGACAACAGTTCCTTTCAACGATAAGATAAAAGATTTATTAATAAAAACTATGTCTGGTGTATGTATGGATATTGTCTATGTTGTTGGTATGTTCTTCTAGTGTGGTTGCCAGATGTGAACTCTGAATGTCTATCAGCTGGGTTGCTTCTCATCCTTTCATTCTTCAAGATCACAGGACAACACATCAAACAGGACAGAGCTCACCCGGGATGATCCGTATGCTTGAATCTGATGGTAAATCCGTTATTGAATGAAACAAAAACTGTTCACCACTGAGTCAAGGTACCGTAATAAAAGTCCCGTAAGTTTATGAATGCACCTGAATCTGTTTCATGACGATAAGTATCCATCATCGAAAAAACCACCACATCGTCACAGTTCTTCTTATAGTCTTTTAGTAATAGCACTGTTCTTACTTGTCTATTCTTTCTTCATTATACATATAAGATGTATGTAGTTTTAAGTATCCCTGCTTGCCACAGTTTAACCTCTTTTCCTTTTTAAGGGTTTTAGTGGTATGTTCGTTTGAGCATACAGTGTTCTGTATTTGAATTGATTATTTCTTCATCTTAAAACCTGCTCATATTCTGTTTGGTCCCATGTAAGGATGTTATTTACTCAAGGGTATTCCTCTTCATCTCTTCTCTGCTTTCACTAGGAGAGTGGAACCTGGAAAAGTATAACAAATCCAGTGATAAGTAGCCTCCCTTTTCTACTACTTATGCAAGTGTCCTTCTCCAGCCATAATGACAAGGCTTCCGAAGTGAACACCCGCATAAGACATATGAATTCACCAAAGTCTAAACTATCTACTAATAGAAAGCCATGGTAAATGCTATTCACTTACATCTATATTCCTATGCTAAACTATACTATAATATACCTTATTTATGCATCTACGTTCCTGGAATCGAAAAAACACTTAGCGAATAACACACTACTATCCCCTCTTTCCATCATTAGGGACGTGTATTTCTATTCCCACTCAAGAACATATCTCCTTCAGTTCAGTTTGGAACACACACTAAACTTACACAAAGACGTAGCCACTCTTATATAGGTCATCTTTGCCGCATAGTCCTTGACATTGCTGGACACCTCACATCCAGACTGCATTATCATTGTTAGTGGAAAAATTACAGCTCTGAACCGTTTCACATCCATACCGCAATGTGCTGTCTAATTATCTCTCTGCTTTAGTCGCAAACCAATTTTTCCACTCGATATTTTACCTGCGCCGTTAGCCGGCCTGTCTTGACCTATAAACACCTGTCTGGTCTCTCCTTGGTTAACCCTTCTCCTACCTGGGTAGTCGGTGTATGCAGTCGTCCATCTGGGAATCATTAACTCTTCAGTATTTCACGACAAGTACCCACACATATTCACAGCACCCACACAGACTCACAGCACCCACACATATTCACAGCACCCACACAGACTCACAGTACCCACACATATTCACAGCACCCACACAGACTCACAGCACCCACACAGAATCACAGTACCCACACATATTCACAGCACCCACACATATTCACAGCACCCACACAGACTCACAGTACCCACACATATTCACAGCACCCACACATATTCACAGCACCCACACAGACTCACAGCACCCACACAGAATCACAGCACCCACACAACATCCACACAGACTCAGAGCACTCACACAGACTCACAGCACCCACACAGACTCACAACGTCCACACAGACTCACAACATCCACACAGACTCAAAGCACCCATACAGACTTACAGCACCCACACAGTCTCACAACACCCACACAGACTCACAACACCCACACAGACTCACATCACCCACACAGAATCATAACACCCACACAACACCCATATAGACTCATAGCACCCACACAGACTCAGCACCCACACAGCACCCACACAGCACCCACACAGCACACAGCACCCACACAGCACCCACACAGCACCCACACAGCACCCACACAGCACCCACCTGTATTGTCTGTAACAGCATTTCCCTATATTGTCCTTGTTCTGTCTGTAATACTTGTTCTGTGGCGAAGGGTTTAAGGAAGCGATTCGTATGCCCGCTTACCCGCGTTCGAAACATAGCTGCGACCGATGTGACAGCAGACCATGTTGCGCTGGTTTTAACGAGTTGGTATGGAAGTCGGTTGTTCAGAAAACAATGACAAACTACTGAACGGTAACTTGCCAAGACATCAACAACAGCAGTAAAATGCTGATGTTGACAGCAACGTCCTGTAAAAAAATGTGCAAAAAAAAAAAAAAAAAACTATCTGTAACAGTGTTTCCCTGTATTGTCTGTAACAGAGTTTCCCTGTATTGACCGTAAATTATGATATGTACCACTTTTATATGGCTACGACGTAACACTTAAATAATCAATCTACTTTTATATGGCTACTAGATCAAATGTAGCATAACATGCTACTGCTGTATACTACTTATATATATATATCTACTGGATAAAACTAGACGTGTCTCTGACATTGTAAACTAACCTGGACTCTGGTCAACATCTTGTGGACAGGAATCTGAACACTGAAGTCGTCCAGCAAGGTCACCAGAGTGAGGTGTATGTTGAGACACATCGCCACCTGACTCTGCTATCCCAAACACTTCTTGAAAGTAATCTGGGTACTGTTGCTAAATTGGTGATACAAATGGAAAAAAATACTGTACATAAACACAAGCCTAGACAATGCCACGATAACCTTCAAATATAACTTCAGTGCATGGACAATGTATAATGTTTACCTAGCTGTGGCACTAACCAGGGTCCACATGTGGCTATAGTGGAATCAAACATGTTCACACTAGGTGACACCACCAGGCTGTGGGGGAACTAACCAGGGTCCACATGTGGCTATAGTGGAATCAGCACCAGGCTGTGGGGGAACTAACCAGGGTCCACATGTGGCTATAGTGGAATCAGCACCAGGCTGTGGGGGAACTAACCAGGGTCCACATGTGGCTATAGTGAAATCAGCACCAGGCTGTGGACATTCTGTGTGTTTGTTCGTTTTATATATAGTAACTGGATGTGATCTTGGCTGTCTGGTTTAATATAGAGCATGGACTCTTCTAATCCCTTTGCATTGTTTTAGAGAAGCTCCATATCATCTGGACATCCGAGTTCAGAAACAGAGTTCCACCTGTTATAAATGGATACAAATTGTCACGAGTGTAAAATGTTTTGTCATTTCTGTTGACATTTTCAGTGTAAGTATTCAGTAGATATGGGAAGAGAACGCAGCCTTGATTTTGTGGTGTAATGAATGTAAAAATATGGCAAAATATGCCTTCATAATTTCTACACATCTGACATGACTTTACACATATAATGTGACGATATATTCTTTCATAAAGGAATAACAAATCTTACCGTAATATGATCATATATATATATATATACTAGCTGACCCTGCCCGGCTTCGCCCAGACCCTGGTGGGGAGCATCTCATTTAATTCACATAAGTAGTCATATAAGTTCTCGTTCCCGTTACCGACTGACTGTCTGTCTGTCTGTCTGTCTGACCCGGCCCGGCATTGCCCAGCTCCTGGTGTGGAGCATCTCATTTAATTCATATAAGTAGTCATATAAGTTCCCGTCTGTCTATCTGTCTGCCTGACCCTGCCCGGCTTCGCCCAGTCCCTGGTGGGAAGCATCTCATTTAATTCATATAAGTAGTCATATAAGTTCCCGTTACCGACTATCTGTCTGTCTGTCTGTCTGTCTGTCTGACCTGGCCCGGCATCGCACAGCTCCTGGTGTGAAGCATCTCATTTAATTTATATAAGTAGTCATATAAGTTCCTGTTCCCGACTGTCTATCTGTCTGTCTGTCCGGCTTCATTAAATTCATAAAGAACGTTCTTCCACACACCATCCATTATTTTTAATGAAAACTCTTTCTAATCACCTGCATGACTACAGTAACTTCTTAAGCAAAAAAAGATGAGTTACAATGTTATGCATTGTGCATCATTTTTATGAAAACTTTGAAAATGCCTTACAGATTGTATCATTATTTATTATAACTCATATGCCGGTACATAACTATGGACAAAGAGTTTATAAATCTTTGAAAACGATGCCACAATATGACTATAAGTTATACAGAAAAGTTATGCCCCTTGAAATAACTTTTACAGAGTTAGGTCCCCTGAGATATATGAAATTATGATGAAAAATGAAAAATGAAATAATACTGAGTAAGCAGGCGATTTCACACTAACAAAATATCACAGTTGACAGCTCTGGAATGAAAGGAAGGCGTGTAGAAAATTTCATCTCAATCGGATGGGCCGTTCGCGAACAAATAAAGGACATACGGACAGAGATACGGACGCACATCCTAATTTATATATAAGATATATATATATATATATATATATATATATATATATATATATATATATATATATATATATATATATATATATATACCCAGTTCACCCACTAATAGGGTGAATATGTAAACAAATACAAATACTGTATACTCGTAATTGTGTGTATGGTATGCTTCATGTCATGTCCCAATCTATACAAGCACAACAGTTGTCTAGTCTCCCTGTTGGTCGTGTTATCATCTGTACAAGCACAACATGTGTCTAGTCTCCCTGTTGATGGTGTTATCATCTGTACAAGCACGGCATGTGTCTAGTCTACCTGTTGATGGTGTTATCATCTGTACAAGCACGACATGTGTCTAGTCTCCCCATTGATGGTGTTATCATCTGTACAAGCACGACATGTGTCTAGTCTCCCCATTGATAGTGTTATCATCTGTACAAGCACGACATGTGTCTAGTCTCCCCATTGATAGTGTTATCATCTGTACAAGCACGACATGTGTCTAGTCTCCCTGTTGGTCGTGTTATCATCTGTACAAGCACGACATGTGTCTAGTCTCCCTGTTGATGGTGTTATCATCTGTACAAGCACGACATGTGTCTAGTCTCCCTGTTGATGGTGTTATCATCTGTACAAGCACGACATGTGTCTAGTCTTCCTGTTGATGGTGTTATCATCTGTACAAGCACGACATGTGTCTAGTCTACCTGTTGGTCGTGTTATCATCTGTACAAGCACGACATGTGTCTAGTCTCCCTGTTGATGGTGTTATCATCTGTACAAGCACAACATGTGTCTAGTCTCCCTGTTGATGGTGTTATTATCTGTACACGCACGACATGTGTCTAGTCTCCCCATTGATAGTGTTATCATCTGTACAAGCACGACATGTGTCTAGTCTCCCCATTGATAGTGTTATCATCTGTACAAGCACGACATGTGTCTAGTCTCCCTGTTGGTCGTGTTATCATCTGTACAAGCACGACATGTGTCTAGTCTACCTGTTGATGGTGTTATCATCTGTACAAGCACGACATATGTCTAGTCTACCTGTTGATGGTGTTATCATCTGTACAAGCACAACATGTGTCTAGTCTACCTGTTGATGGTGTTATCATCTGTACAAGCATGACATGTGTCTAGTCTACCTGTTGGTCGTGTTATCATCTGTACAAGCACGACATGTGTCTAGTCTCCCTGTTGATGGTGTTATCATCTGTACAAGCACGACATGTGTCTAGTCTACCTGTTGATGGTGTTATCATCTGTACAAGCACAACATGTGTCTAGTCTCCCTGTTGGTCGTGTTATCATCTGTACAAGCACAACATGTGTCTAGTCTAACTGTTGATGGTGTTATCATCTGTACAAGCACGACATGTGTCTAGTCTCCCTGTTGGTCGTGTTATCATCTGTACAAGCACGACATGTGTCTAGTCTACCTGTTGATGGTGTTATCATCTGTACAAGCACGACATGTGTCTAGTCTCCCTGTTGATGGTGTTATCTGTACAAGCACGACATGTGTCTAGTCTACCTGTTGATGGTGTTATCATCTGTACAAGCACGACATGTGTCTAGTCTCCCTGTTGGTCGTGTTATCATCTGTACAAGCATAACATGTGTCTAGTCTCCCTGTTGATGGTGTTATCATCTGTACAAGCATGACATGTGTCTAGTCTCCCTGTTGATGGTGTTATCATCTGTACAAGCACAACATGTGTCTAGTCTCCCTGTTGGTCGTGTTATCATCTGTACAAGCAAAACATGTGTCTAGTCTAACTGTTGATGGTGTTATCATCTGTACAAGCACGACATGTGTCTAGTCTCCCTGTTGGTCGTGTTATCATCTGTACAAGCACGACATGTGTCTAGTCTACCTGTTGATGGTGTTATCATCTGTACAAGCACGACATGTGTCTAGTCTCCCTGTTGATGGTGTTATCTGTACAAGCACGACATGTGTCTAGTCTACCTGTTGATGGTGTTATCATCTGTACAAGCACGACATGTGTCTAGTCTCCCTGTTGGTCGTGTTATCATCTGTACAAGCATAACATGTGTCTAGTCTCCCTGTTGATGGTGTTATCATCTGTACAAGCATAACATGTGTCTAGTCTCCCTGTTGATGGTGTTATCATCTGTACAAGCACGACATGTGTCTAGTCTCCCTGTTGATGGTGTTATCATCTGTACAAGTATAACATGTGTCTAGTCTCCCTGTTGATGGTGTTATCATCTGTACAAGCACGACATGTGTCTAGTCTCCCTGTTGATGGTGTTATCATCTGTACAAGCACGACATGTGTCTAGTCTACCTGTTGATGGTGTTATCATCTGTACAAGCACGACATGTGTCTAGTCTCCCTGCTGATGGTGTTATCATCTGTACAAGCATAACATGTGTCTAGTCTCCCTGTTGATGGTGTTATCATCTGTACAAGCACGACATGTGTCTAGTCTCCCTGCTGATGGTGTTATCATCTGTACAAGCATAACATGTGTCTAGTCTCCCTGCTGATGGTGTTATCATCTGTACAAGCACGACATGTGTCTAGTCTCCCTGTTGATGGTGTTATCATCTGTACAAGCATAACATGTGTCTAGTCTCCCTGTTGATGGTGTTATAATGTGATGTTACCTGCAGGTATGAAGTCAACGAACAAGTGGGTGAGACTGTAGGGAGAGCTGGTGTGTCCATTCTGCTCTGATCTGCCATGTCCTGCCTCTCAAGTACACATTAGCTATACCACTGGAGAACCAGACCTCTGGGAATCGTCATGGCGTTGACATATATCATGCCTGACAACCAGAGAAAACTCTTACAACAAGATAACTGTAGAAAAATTAGACACATACAAACACTCCCAGCTGGAATAGTGCCCTCTGGCGGTGACATGTCGGTTTGCTGGCCCGGGGGTGGGGGGAATGTGTTAGAATGTTAGAATAGTGCCGCCCATGGCTGGCTGCCGTCTTGCTAGCCCAGGGGGGTGAGGTGTTAAAATTACCTTCAATGCAGGGATTATTGACCCATGCCCCAGGGCAACCCAGTCTGAAACAGGTATGAGGAACTTCCATGGGAAGTGAGGGCAGTGGAGGGATACCGACTCCACCATCCATGTCAAGCACAATCGTCTACAGAATTGAACTGAATTGAACTGTATTTTAAAAGGGTTACAAATTAGACACATAGGCCCGTCTTACATTCGGCCCTTCCAATCACTCATCTTTTGTTCATCAACAGTGCATGATACATTCACGTAGGGAAAAACAGATATTAGGCTAGCATCATACAGTCAATATGCCTGATGGCAGAGAAGGGATGCGTGACTGTGTTATTGCTGATCACAAATACATTGACATATTCCACCTATACATATATATGGTACATATACTACATGTGTCTCCGTATATACACATATATGGTACATATACTACATGTGTCTCCGTATATACACATATATGGTACATATACTACATGTGTCTCCGTATTCTCATACCTTCATGTTGTAGTTCTATTTGTTAATCTGAACATGATCCACGTATCACTTGTATGTTCACACTGTGAACAATAACAACACATCGCTTGTAAGTTACACACTGTGAACAATAACCACACATCACGCGTTAGCTGTAAATTGTCAACAATAACCACGTATCACTTGTATGTTCACACTGTGAACAATAACAACACATCGCTTGTAAGTTACACACTGTGAACAATAACCACACATCACTTGTAAGCTGTAAATTGTCAACAATAACCACGTATCACTTGTATGTTCACACTGTGAACAATAACAACACATCGCTTGTAAGTTACACACTGTGAACAATAACTACACATCACTCGTAAGCTGTAAATTGTCAACAATAACCACGTATCACTTGTATGTTCACACTGTGAACAATAACAACACATCACTTTTAAGTTACGCACTGTGAACAACAACCACATATCACGCGTAAGTCACAAATTTTGTATAAATATTTATTGTCCTATAATCCTGATTGTGTTCATAATTATTATTAAATGATAAATTTTCAAGAGTTGTTGACTCTGGCAGGCCCAGTCTTTGACTACACCTGCACAATGTGACACAAGAAACAAACAGAGTCCTGTCAATGTCTACACTGAATCTATCTGTGTTGCCTGTCCAGGCTACTGTTGGTTAGTTACCATGTCACAAAGAAAACCCAAACAAGGAACACAATACACACAATGTAGGAGTATGTACTCACACACACTGTAGGAGTATGTACTCACACACACTGTAGGAGTATGTTTTCACACAATATAGGAGTATGTATTCACACAATATAGGAGTATGTATTCACACACTGTAGGAGTATGTATTCACACACACTGTAGGAGTATGTATTCACACACTGTAGGAGTATGTATTCACACACACTGTAGGAGTATGTATTCATACACACTGTAGGAGTATGTATTCACACACACTGTAGGAGTATGTATTCACACACTGTAGGAGTATGTATTCACACACACTGTAGGAGTATGTATTCACACACTGTAGGAGTATGTATTCACACACACACTGTAGGAGTATGTATTCACACACTGTAGGAGTATGTATTCACACACTGTAGGAGTATGTATTCACACACACTGTAGGAGTATGTATTCACACACTGTAGGAGTATGTATTCACACACTGTAGGAGTATGTATTCACACACACTGTAGGAGTATGTATTCACACACACTGTAGGAGTATGTATTCACACACACTGTAGGAGTATGTATTCACACAATATAGGAGTATGTATTCACACACTGTAGGAGTATGTATTCACACACACTGTAGGAGTATGTATTCACACACACTGTAGGAGTATGTACTCACACACAATGTAGGAGTATGTACTCACACACACTGTAGGAGTATGTATTCACACACACTGTAGGAGTATGTATTCACACACACTGTAGGAGTATGTATTCACACACACTGTAGGAGTATGTATTCACACACACTGTAGGAGTATGTATTCACACACACTGTAGGAGTATGTACTCACACACACTGTAGGAGTATGTATTCACACACACTGTAGGAGTATGTACTCACACACAATGTAGGAGTATGTATTCACACACAATGTAGGAGTATGTATTCACACACAATGTAGGAGTATGTATTCACACACACTGTAGGAGTATGTATTCACACACTGTAGGAGTATGTATTCACACACAATGTAGGAGTATGTATTCACACACAATGTAGGAGTATGTATTCACACACACTGTAGGAGTATGTATTCACACACACTGTAGGAGTATGTACTCACACACACTGTAGGAGTATGTATTCACACACACTGTAGGAGTATGTACTCACACACAATGTAGGAGTATGTATTCACACACAATGTAGGAGTATGTATTCACACACAATGTAGGAGTATGTATTCACACACACTGTAGGAGTATGTATTCACACACTGTAGGAGTATGTATTCACACACAATGTAGGAGTATGTATTCACACACAATGTAGGAGTATGTATTCACACACACTGTAGGAGTATGTATTCACACACTGTAGGAGTATGTATTCACACACAATGTAGGAGTATGTACTCACACACACTGTAGGAGTATGTACTCACACACACTGTAGGAGTATGTATTCACACACAATGTAGGAGTATGTATTCACACACAATGTAGGAGTATGTATTCACACACAATGTAGGAGTATGTATTCACACACAATGTAGGAGTATGTACTCACACAAACTGTAGGAGTATGTACTCACACACACTGTAGGAGTATGTATTCACTCACACTGTAAGAGTATGCACTCACACACTGTAGGAGTATGTATTCACACACTGTAGGAGTATGTATTCACACACTGTAGGAGTATGTATTCACACACTATAGGAGTATGTACTCACACACACTGTAAGAGTATGTATTCACACACACTGTAGGAGTATGTATTCACACACTGTAGGAGTATGTATTCACACACTGTAGGAGTATGTATTCACACAATGTAAGAGTATCTACTCACACACTGTAGGAGTATGTATTCACACACTGTAGGAGTATGTATTCACACACTGTAGGAGTATGTATTCACACACTATAAGAGTATGTACTCACACACTGTAGGAGTATGTATTCACACACTGTAGGAGTATGTATTCACACACTGTAGGAGTATGTACTCACACATACTGTAGGAGTATGTATTCACACACACTGTAAGAGTATGTACTCACACACACTGTAAGAGTATGTATTCACACACACTGTAAGAGTATGTATTCACACACTGTAGGAGTATGTATTCACACACACTGTAAGAGTATGTACTCACACACACTGTAGGAGTATGTATTCACACACTGTAGGAGTATGTACTCACACACACTGTAGGAGTATGTATTCACACACACTGTAGGAGTATGTATTCACACACACTCTAGGAGTATGTACACACACACACTGTAGGAGTATGTATTCACACACTGTAGGAGTATGTACTCACACAAACTGTAGGAGTATGCATTCACACACACTGTAGGAGTATGTATTCACACACACTGTAGGAGTATGTATTCACACACACTGTAGGAGTATGTATTCACACACACTCTAGGAGTATGTACACACACACACTGTAGGAGTATGTATTCACACACACTGTAGGAGTATGTATTCACACACACTGTAGGAGTATGTATTCACACACACTGTAGGAGTATGTATTCACACACACTCTAGGAGTATGTACACACACACACTGTAGGAGTATGTATTCACACACACTGTAGGAGTATGTATTCACACACACTGTAGGAGTATGTACTCACACACACTGTAGGAGTATGTATTCACACACTGTAGGAGTATGTATTCACACACACTGTAGGAGTATGTACTCACACACACTGTAGGAGTATGTATTCACACACACTGTAGGAGTATGTATTCACACACACTGTAGGAGTATGTACTCACACACACTGTAGGAGTATGTATTCACACACTGTAGGAGTATGTATTCACACACACTGTAGGAGTATGTATTCACACACACTCTAGGAGTATGTACACACACACACTGTAGGAGTATGTATTCACACACACTGTAGGAGTATGTATTCACACACACTGTAGGAGTATGTATTCACACACACTGTAGGAGTATGTATTCACACACACTGTAGGAGTATGTATTCACACACACTGTAGGAGTATGTATTCACACACACTGTAGGAATATGTACTCACACACACTGTAGGAGTATGTATTCACACACACTGTAGGAGTATGTATTCACACACACTGTAGGAGTATGTATTCACTCACACTGTAAGAGTATGCACTCACACACTGTAGGAGTATGTATTCACACACTGTAGGAGTATGTATTCACACATTGTAGGAGTATGTATTCACACACTATAGGAGTATGTACTCACACACACTGTAAGAGTATGTATTCACACACACTGTAGGAGTATGTATTCACACACTGTAGGAGTATGTATTCACACAATGTAAGAGTATCTACTCACACACTGTAGGAGTATGTATTCACACACTGTAGGAGTATGTATTCACACACTGTAGGAGTATGTATTCACACACTATAAGAGTATGTACTCACACACTGTAGGAGTATGTATTCACACACTGTAGGAGTATGTATTCACACACTGTAGGAGTATGTACTCACACATACTGTAGGAGTATGTATTCACACACACTGTAAGAGTATGTACTCACACACACTGTAAGAGTATGTATTCACACACACTGTAAGAGTATGTATTCACACACTGTAGGAGTATGTATTCACACACACTGTAAGAGTATGTACTCACACACACTGTAGGAGTATGTATTCACACACTGTAGGAGTATGTACTCACACACACTGTAGGAGTATGTATTCACACACACTGTAGGAGTATGTATTCACACACACTCTAGGAGTATGTACACACACACACTGTAGGAGTATGTATTCACACACTGTAGGAGTATGTACTCACACAAACTGTAGGAGTATGCATTCACACACACTGTAGGAGTATGTATTCACACACACAGTAGGAGTATGTATTCACACACACTGTAGGAGTATGTATTCACACACACTCTAGGAGTATGTACACACACACACTGTAGGAGTATGTATTCACACACACTGTAGGAGTATGTATTCACACACACTGTAGGAGTATGTATTCACACACACTGTAGGAGTATGTATTCACACACACTCTAGGAGTATGTACACACACACACTGTAGGAGTATGTACTCACACACACTGTAGGAGTATGTACTCACACACACTGTAGGAGTATGTATTCACACACAATGTAGGAATATGTATTCACACACACTGTAGGAGTATGTACTCACACACACTGTAGGAGTATGTACTCACACACAATGTAGGAGTATGTATTCACACACACATTGTAGGAGTATG
The DNA here is from genome assembly GCA_963921405.1 of Cepaea hortensis. Classification (NCBI taxonomy): domain Eukaryota; kingdom Metazoa; phylum Mollusca; class Gastropoda; order Stylommatophora; family Helicidae; genus Cepaea; species Cepaea hortensis. The sequence continues at coordinate 3,974,069 of OY992879.1, forward strand.
TATTCACACACACTGTAGGAGTATGTATTCACACACACTCTAGGAGTATGTATTCACACACACTCTAGGAGTATGTATTCACACACACTGTAGGAGTATGTATTCAAACACACTGTAGGAGTATGTATTCACACACTGTAGGAGTATGTACTCACACACACTGTAGGAGTATGTACTCACACATACTGTAGGAGTATGTATTCACACACACTGTAGGAGTATGTATTCACACACACTGTAGGAGTATGTACTCACACACACTGTAAGAGTATGTACTCACACACACTGTAAGAGTATGTATTCACACACTGTAGGAGTATGTACTCACACACAATGTAGGAGTATGTATTCACACACACTGTAGGAGTATGTACTCACACACACTGTAGGAGTATGTACTCACACACACTGTAGGAGTATGTATTCACACACACTGTAGGAGTATGTATTCACACACAATGTAGGAGTATGTATTCACACACACTGTAGGAGTATGTATTCACACACACTGTAGGAGTATGTATTCACACACACTGTAGGAGTATGTATTCACACACACTGTAGGAGTATGTATTCACACACACTGTAGGAGTATGTACTCACACACACTGTAGGAGTATGTACTCACACACACTGTAGGAGTATGTATTCACACACAATGTAGGAATATGTATTCACACACACTGTAGGAGTATGTACTCACACACACTGTAGGAGTATGTACTCACACACACTGTAGGAGTATGTATTCACACACTGTAGGAGTATGTACTCACACACACTGTAGGAGTATGTACTCACACACACTGTAGGAGTATGTACTCACACACACTGTAGGAGTATGTACTCACACACACTGTAGGAGTATGTACTCACACACACTGTTGGAGTATGTACTCACACACACTGTAGGAGTATGTATTCACACACACTGTAGGAGTATGTACTCACACACACTGTAGGAGTATGTACTCACACACACTGTAGGAGTATGTATTCACACACAATGTAGGAATATGTATTCACACACACTGTAGGAGTATGTACTCACACACACTGTAGGAGTATGTACTCACACACACTCTAGGAGTATGTATTCACACACTGTAGGAGTATGTACTCACACACACTGTAGGAGTATGTACTCACACACACTGTAGGAGTATGTACTCACACACACTGTAGGAGTATGTATTCACACACAATGTAGGAATATGTATTCACACACACTGTAGGAGTATGTACTCACACACACTGTAGGAGTATGTACTCACACACAATGTAGGAGTATGTATTCACACACACATTGTAGGAGTATGTATTCACACACACTGTAGGAGTATGTATTCACACACACAGTAGGAGTATGTATTCACACACACTGTAGGAGTATGTACTCACACACACTGTAGGAGTATGTACTCACACACACTGTAGGAGTATGTATTCACACACAATGTAGGAATATGTATTCACACACACTGTAGGAGTATGTACTCACACACACTGTAGGAGTATGTACTCACACACACTGTAGGAGTATGTATTCACACACTGTAGGAGTATGTATTCACACACTGTAGGAGTATGTATTCACACACTGTAGGAGTATGTATTCACACACTGTAGGAGTATGTATTCACACACTGTAGGAGTATGTACTCACACACACTGTAGGAATATGTATTCACACACACTGTAGGAGTATGTATTCACACACTGTAGGAGTATGTATTCACACACTGTAGGAGTATGTATTCACACACTGTAGGAGTATGTATTCACACACTGTAGGAGTATGTATTCACACACTGTAGGAGTATGTACTCACACACACTGTAGGAATATGTATTCACACACACTGTAGGAGTATGTACTCACACACACTGTAGGAGTATGTACTCACACACACTGTAGGAGTATGTATTCACACACTGTAGGAGTATGTATTCACACACTGTAGGAGTATGTATTCACACACTGTAGGAGTATGTATTCACACACTGTAGGAGTATGTATTCACACACTGTAGGAGTATGTACTCACACACACTGTAGGAGTATGTACTCACACACACTGTAGGAGTATGTACTCACACACACTGTAGGAGTATGCATTCACACACACTGTAGGAGTATGTACTCACACACAATATAGGAGTATGTATTCACACACACTGTAGGAGTATGTACTCACACACACTGTAGGAGTATGTATTCACACACAATGTAGGAATATGTATTCACACACACTGTAGGAGTATGTATTCACACACACTGTAGGAGTATGTATTCACACACACACTGTAGGAGTATGTATTCACACACACTGTAGGAGTATGTATTCACACACACACTGTAGGAGTATGTATTCACACACTGTAGGAGTATGTACTCACACACACTGTAGGAGTATGTATTCACACAAACTGTAGGAGTATGTATTCACACACACTGTAGGAGTATGTATTCACACACTGTAGGAGTATGTATTCACACAAACTGTAGGAGTATGTATTCACACAGACTGTAGGAGTATGTATTCACACAGACTGTAGGAGTATGTATTCACACACTGTAGGAGTATGTATTCACACACACTGTAGGAGTATGTACTCACACACACTGTAGGAGTATGTATTCACACACTGTAGGAGTATGTACACACACACACACTGTAGGAGTATGTACACACACACACTGTAGGAGTATGTACACACACACTGTAGGAGTATGTATTCACTACACTCTAGGAGTATGTACTCACACACACTGTAGGAGTATGTATTCACACACTGTAGGAGTATGTATCCACACACTGTAGGAGTATGTATTCACACACACACTGTAGGAGTATGTATTCACACACTGTAGGAGTATGTATTCACACACACTCTAGGAGTATGTACACACACACACTGTAGGAGTATGTATTCACACACTGTAGGAGTATGTATTCACACACTGTAGGAGTATGTACTCACACACACTGTAGGAGTATGTATTCACACACACTGTAGGAGTATGTATTCACACACACTGTAGGAGTATGTATTCACACACACTGTAGGAGTATGTACTCACACACACTGTAGGAGTATGTACTCACACACAATATAGGAGTATGTATTCACACACACTGTAGGAGTATGTACTCACACACAATATAGGAGTATGTATTCACACACACTGTAGGAGTATGTACTCACACACACTGTAGGAGTATGTATTCACACACTGTAGGAGTATGTATTCACACACAATGTAGGAATATGTATTCACACACACTGTAGGAGTATGTATTCACACACACTGTAGGAGTATGTATTCACACACACACTGTAGGAGTATGTATTCACACACACTGTAGGAGTATGTATTCACACACACACTGTAGGAGTATGTATTCACACACTGTAGGAGTATGTACTCACACACACTGTAGGAGTATGTATTCACACAAACTGTAGGAGTATGTATTCACACACACTGTAGGAGTATGTATTCACACACTGTAGGAGTATGTATTCACTCAAACTGTAGGAGTATGTATTCACACAGACTGTAGGAGTATGTATTCACACAGACTGTAGGAGTATGTATTCACACACTGTAGGAGTATGTATTCACACACACTGTAGGAGTATGTATTCACACACACTGTAGGAGTATGTATTCACACACACTCTAGGAGTATGTATTCACACACACTGTAGGAGTATGTACTCACACAGACTGTTGGAGTATGTACTCACACACACTTTAGGAATATGTATTCACACACACTTTAGGAGTATGTATTCACACACACTGTAGGAGTATGTACTCACACAGACTGTTGGAGTATGTACTCACACACACTTTAGGAATATGTACTCACACACACTTTAGGAGTATGTATTCACACACACTGTAGGAGTATGTACTCACACACACTGTAGGAGTATGTACTCACACACACTTTAGGAATATGTATTCACACACACTGTAGGAGTATGTACTCACACACACTGTAGGAGTATGTACACACACACTGTAGGAGTATGTATTCACACACTGTAGGAGTATGTTTTCACTACACTCTAGGAGTATGTACTCACACACACTGTAGGAGTATGTATTCACACACTGTAGGAGTATGTATTCACACACTGTAGGAGTATGTACTCACACACTGTAGGAGTATGTATTCACACACACTCTAGGAGTATGTATTCACACACTGTAGGAGTATGTATTCACACACACTCTAGGAGTATGTACACACACACACACTGTAGGAGTATGTATTCACACACACTGTAGGAGTATGTATTCACACACTGTAGGAGTATGTATTCCTACACTGTAGGAGTATGTATTCACACACTGTAGGAGTATGTACTCACACACACTGTAGGAGTATGTATTCACACACAATGTAGGAATATGTATTCACACACACTGTAGGAGTATGTACTCACACACACTGTAGGAGTATGTACTCACACACACTGTAGGAGTATGTATTCACACACTGTAGGAGTATGTACTCACACACACTGTAGGAGTATGTACTCACACACACTGTAGGAGTATGTACTCACACACACTGTAGGAGTATGTACTCACACACACTGTAGGAGTATGTACTCACACACACTGTTGGAGTATGTACTCACACACACTGTAGGAGTATGTATTCACACACACTGTAGGAGTATGTACTCACACACACTGTAGGAGTATGTACTCACACACACTGTAGGAGTATGTATTCACACACAATGTAGGAATATGTATTCACACACACTGTAGGAGTATGTACTCACACACACTGTAGGAGTATGTACTCACACACACTCTAGGAGTATGTATTCACACACTGTAGGAGTATGTACTCACACACACTGTTGGAGTATATACTCACACACACTGTAGGAGTATGTACTCACACACACTGTAGGAGTATGTACTCACACACACTGTAGGAGTATGTATTCACACACACTGTAGGAGTATGTATTCACACATACTGTAGGAGTATGTATTCACACACACTGTAGGAGTATGTACTCACACACACTGTAGGAGTATGTACTCACACACACTGTAGGAGTATGTATTCACACACAATGTAGGAATATGTATTCACACACACTGTAGGAGTATGTACTCAAACACACTGTAGGAGTATGTACTCACACACAATGTAGGAGTATGTATTCACACACACATTGTAGGAGTATGTATTCACACACACTGTAGGAGTATGTATTCACACACACTGTAGGAGTATGTATTCACACACACTGTAGGAGTATGTACTCACGCACACTGTAGGAGTATGTACTCACACACACTGTAGGAGTATGTATTCACACACAATGTAGGAATATGTATTCACACACACTGTAGGAGTATGTACTCACACACACTGTAGGAGTATGTACTCACACACACTGTAGGAGTATGTATTCACACACTGTAGGAGTATGTATTCACACACTGTAGGAGTATGTATTCACACACTGTAGGAGTATGTATTCACACACTGTAGGAGTATGTATTCACACACTGTAGGAGTATGTACTCACACACACTGTAGGAGTATGTATTCACACACACTGTAGGAGTATGTATTCACACACACTGTAGGAGTATGTATTCACACACACTGTAGGAGTATGTACTCACACACACTGTAGGAGTATGCATTCACACACACTGTAGGAGTATGTACTCACACACAATATAGGAGTATGTACTCACACACACTGTAGGAGTATGTATTCACACACAATGTAGGAATATGTATTCACACACACTGTAGGAGTATGTATTCACACACACTGTAGGAGTATGTATTCACACACACACTGTAGGAGTATGTATTCACACACACTGTAGGAGTATGTATTCACACACACACTGTAGGAGTATGTATTCACACACTGTAGGAGTATGTACTCACACACACTGTAGGAGTATGTATTCACACAAACTGTAGGAGTATGTATTCACACACACTGTAGGAGTATGTATTCACACACTGTAGGAGTATGTATTCACACAAACTGTAGGAGTATGTATTCACACAGACTATAGGAGTATGTATTCACACAGACTGTAGGAGTATGTATTCACACACTGTAGGAGTATGTATTCACACACACTGTAGGAGTATGTACTCACACACACTGTAGGAGTATGTATTCACACACTGTAGGAGTATGTACACACACACACTGTAGGAGTATGTACACACACACACTGTAGGAGTATGTACACACACACTGTAGGAGTATGTATTCACTACACTCTAGGAGTATGTACTCACACACACTGTAGGAGTATGTATTCACACACTGTAGGAGTATGTATTCACACACTGTAGGAGTATGTACTCACACACACTGTAGGAGTATGTATTCACACACACTGTAGGAGTATGTATTCACACACACTGTAGGAGTATGTACTCACACACAATATAGGAGTATGTATTCACACACACTGTAGGAGTATGTACTCACACACACTGTAGGAGTATGTACTCACACACAATATAGGAGTATGTATTCACACACACTGTAGGAGTATGTACTCACACACAATATAGGAGTATGTATTCACACACACTGTAGGAGTATGTACTCACACACACTGTAGGAGTATGTATTCACACACTGTAGGAGTATGTATTCACACACAATGTAGGAATATGTATTCACACACACTGTAGGAGTATGTATTCACACACACTGTAGGAGTATGTATTCACACACACACTGTAGGAGTATGTATTCACACACACTGTAGGAGTATGTATTCACACACACACTGTAGGAGTATGTATTCACACACTGTAGGAGTATGTACTCACACACACTGTAGGAGTATGTATTCACACAAACTGTAGGAGTATGTATTCACACACACTGTAGGAGTATGTATTCACACACTGTAGGAGTATGTATTCACTCAAACTGTAGGAGTATGTATTCACACAGACTGTAGGAGTATGTATTCACACAGACTGTAGGAGTATGTATTCACACACTGTAGGAGTATGTATTCACACACACTGTAGGAGTATGTATTCACACACACTGTAGGAGTATGTATTCACACACACTCTAGGAGTATGTATTCACACACACTGTAGGAGTATGTACTCACACAGACTGTTGGAGTATGTACTCACACACACTTTAGGAATATGTATTCACACACACTTTAGGAGTATGTATTCACACACACTGTAGGAGTATGTACTCACACAAACTGTTGGAGTATGTACTCACACACACTTTAGGAATATGTACTCACACACACTTTAGGAGTATGTATTCACACACACTGTAGGAGTATGTACTCACACACACTGTAGGAGTATGTACTCACACACACTTTAGGAATATGTATTCACACACACTGTAGGAGTATGTACTCACACACACTGTAGGAGTATGTACACACACACTGTAGGAGTATGTATTCACACACTGTAGGAGTATGTTTTCACTACACTCTAGGAGTATGTACTCACACACACTGTAGGAGTATGTATTCACACACTGTAGGAGTATGTATTCACACACTGTAGGAGTATGTACTCACACACTGTAGGAGTATGTATTCACACACACTCTAGGAGTATGTATTCACACACTGTAGGAGTATGTATTCACACACACTCTAGGAGTATGTACACACACACACACTGTAGGAGTATGTATTCACACACACTGTAGGAGTATGTATTCACACACTGTAGGAGTATGTATTCCTACACTGTAGGAGTATGTATTCACACACTGTAGGAGTATGTACTCACACACACTGTAGGAGTATGTATTCACACACAATGTAGGAATATGTATTCACACACACTGTAGGAGTATGTACTCACACACACTGTAGGAGTATGTACTCACACACACTGTAGGAGTATGTATTCACACACTGTATGAGTATGTACTCACACACACTGTAGGAGTATGTACTCACACACACTGTAGGAGTATGTACTCACACACACTGTAGGAGTATGTACTCACACACACTGTAGGAGTATGTACTCACACACACTGTTGGAGTATGTACTCACACACACTGTAGGAGTATGTATTCACACACACTGTAGGAGTATGTACTCACACACACTGTAGGAGTATGTACTCACACACACTGTAGGAGTATGTATTCACACACAATGTAGGAATATGTATTCACACACACTGTAGGAGTATGTACTCACACACACTGTAGGAGTATGTACTCACACACACTCTAGGAGTATGTATTCACACACTGTAGGAGTATGTACTCACACACACTGTTGGAGTATATACTCACACACACTGTAGGAGTATGTACTCACACACACTGTAGGAGTATGTACTCACACACACTGTAGGAGTATGTATTCACACACACTGTAGGAGTATGTATTCACACATACTGTAGGAGTATGTATTCACACACACTGTAGGAGTATGTACTCACACACACTGTAGGAGTATGTACTCACACACACTGTAGGAGTATGTATTCACACACAATGTAGGAATATGTATTCACACACACTGTAGGAGTATGTACTCACACACACTGTAGGAGTATGTACTCACACACAATGTAGGAGTATGTATTCACACACACATTGTAGGAGTATGTATTCACACACACTGTAGGAGTATGTATTCACACACACTGTAGGAGTATGTATTCACACACACTGTAGGAGTATGTACTCACGCACACTGTAGGAGTATGTACTCACACACACTGTAGGAGTATGTATTCACACACAATGTAGGAATATGTATTCACACACACTGTAGGAGTATGTACTCACACACACTGTAGGAGTATGTACTCACACACACTGTAGGAGTATGTATTCACACACTGTAGGAGTATGTATTCACACACTGTAGGAGTATGTATTCACACACTGTAGGAGTATGTATTCACACACTGTAGGAGTATGTATTCACACACTGTAGGAGTATGTACTCACACACACTGTAGGAGTATGTATTCACACACACTGTAGGAGTATGTATTCACACACACTGTAGGAGTATGTATTCACACACACTGTAGGAGTATGTACTCACACACACTGTAGGAGTATGCATTCACACACACTGTAGGAGTATGTACTCACACACAATATAGGAGTATGTACTCACACACACTGTAGGAGTATGTATTCACACACAATGTAGGAATATGTATTCACACACACTGTAGGAGTATGTATTCACACACACTGTAGGAGTATGTATTCACACACACACTGTAGGAGTATGTATTCACACACACTGTAGGAGTATGTATTCACACACACACTGTAGGAGTATGTATTCACACACTGTAGGAGTATGTACTCACACACACTGTAGGAGTATGTATTCACACAAACTGTAGGAGTATGTATTCACACACACTGTAGGAGTATGTATTCACACACTGTAGGAGTATGTATTCACACAAACTGTAGGAGTATGTATTCACACAGACTGTAGGAGTATGTATTCACACAGACTGTAGGAGTATGTATTCACACACTGTAGGAGTATGTATTCACACACACTGTAGGAGTATGTACTCACACACACTGTAGGAGTATGTATTCACACACTGTAGGAGTATGTACACACACACACTGTAGGAGTATGTACACACACACACTGTAGGAGTATGTACACACACACTGTAGGAGTATGTATTCACTACACTCTAGGAGTATGTACTCACACACACTGTAGGAGTATGTATTCACACACTGTAGGAGTATGTATCCACACACTGTAGGAGTATGTATTCACACACACACTGTAGGAGTATGTATTCACACACTGTAGGAGTATGTATTCACACACACTCTAGGAGTATGTACACACACACACTGTAGGAGTATGTATTCACACACTGTAGGAGTATGTATTCACACACTGTAGGAGTATGTACTCACACACACTGTAGGAGTATGTATTCACACACACTGTAGGAGTATGTATTCACACACACTGTAGGAGTATGTATTCACACACACTGTAGGAGTATGTACTCACACACACTGTAGGAGTATGTACTCACACACAATATAGGAGTATGTATTCACACACACTGTAGGAGTATGTACTCACACACACTGTAGGAGTATGTATTCACACACTGTAGGAGTATGTATTCACACACAATGTAGGAATATGTATTCACACACACTGTAGGAGTATGTATTCACACACACTGTAGGAGTATGTATTCACACACACACTGTAGGAGTATGTATTCACACACACTGTAGGAGTATGTATTCACACACACACTGTAGGAGTATGTATTCACACACTGTAGGAGTACGTACTCACACACACTGTAGGAGTATGTATTCACACAAACTGTAGGAGTATGTATTCACACACACTGTAGGAGTATGTATTCACACACTGTAGGAGTATGTATTCACTCAAACTGTAGGAGTATGTATTCACACAGACTGTAGGAGTATGTATTCACACAGACTGTAGGAGTATGTATTCACACACTGTAGGAGTATGTATTCACACACACTGTAGGAGTATGTATTCACACACACTGTAGGAGTATGTATTCACACACACTCTAGGAGTATGTATTCACACACACTGTAGGAGTATGTACTCACACAGACTGTTGGAGTATGTACTCACACACACTTTAGGAATATGTATTCACACACACTTTAGGAGTATGTATTCACACACACTGTAGGAGTATGTACTCACACAGACTGTTGGAGTATGTACTCACACACACTTTAGGAATATGTACTCACACACACTTTAGGAGTATGTATTCACACACACTGTAGGAGTATGTACTCACACACACTGTAGGAGTATGTACTCACACACACTTTAGGAATATGTATTCACACACACTGTAGGAGTATGTACTCACACACACTGTAGGAGTATGTACACACACACTGTAGGAGTATGTATTCACACACTGTAGGAGTATGTTTTCACTACACTCTAGGAGTATGTACTCACACACACTGTAGGAGTATGTATTCACACACTGTAGGAGTATGTATTCACACACTGTAGGAGTATGTACTCACACACTGTAGGAGTATGTATTCACACACACTCTAGGAGTATGTATTCACACACTGTAGGAGTATGTATTCACACACACTCTAGGAGTATGTACACACACACACACTGTAGGAGTATGTATTCACACACACTGTAGGAGTATGTATTCACACACTGTAGGAGTATGTATTCCTACACTGTAGGAGTATGTATTCACACACTGTAGGAGTATGTATTCCTACACTGTAGGAGTATGTATTCACACACTGTAGGAGTATGTATTCCTACACTGTAGGAGTATGTACACACACACACTGTAGGAGTATGTACACACACACTGTAGGAGTATGTATTCACACACACTGTAGGAGTATGTATTCACACACTGTAGGAGTATGTATTCACACACTGTAGGAGTATGTATTCACACACTGTAGGAGTATGTATTCACACACTGTAGGAGTATGTATTCACACACTGTAGGAGTATGTGTTCACACACTGTAGGAGTATGTACTCACACACTGTAGGAGTATGTATTCACACACTGTAGGAGTATGTATTCACACACTGTAGAAGTATGTATTCACACACTGTAGGAGTATGTATTCACACACTGTAGAAGTATGTATTCACACACTGTAGGAGTATGTACTCACACACTGTAGGAGTATGTATTCACACACTGTAGGAGTATGTATTCACACACTGTAGGAGTATGTATTCACACACACTGTAGGAGTATGTATTCACACACACTGTAGGAGTATGTATTCACACACTGTAGGAGTATGTACTCACACACACTGTAGGAGTATGTACTCACACACACTGTAGGAGTATGTATTCACACACACTGTAGGAGTATGTATTCACACACACTGTAGGAGTATGTATTCACACACACTGTAGGAGTATGTATTCACACACACTGTAGGAGTATGTATTCACACACACTGTAGGAGTATGTACTCACACACACTGTAGGAGTATGTATTCACACAGACTGTAGGAGTATGTATTCACACAGACTGTAGGAGTATGTATTCACACACTGTAGGAGTATGTGTTCACACACACTGTAGGAGTATGTACTCACACACTGTAGGATGTATGTACTCACACACTGTAGGATGTATGTACTCACACACTGTAACACTGGGTACTTTTGCCTTAATTCACCATAAACAAACAAGGATCCCTTTGAGCCACATTTGCATCGGTCCTGCAATCACTTTTCGGTTAGGGTTAGGGTTGTGTGTGTGTATGTGTGTCGACGACACATATATATACACACACACAACCCTAACCCTAATCCTAACGCTAACCGGAAAGTGATTGCAGGACCGATGCAAATGTGGCTCAAAGGGATCCTTGTTTGTTTATGGTGAATTAAGGCAAAAGTACCTAACACTGTAACTGTAGGATGTATGTACTCACACACACTGTAGGATGTATGTACTCACACACACTGTAGGATGTATGTACTCACACACACTGTAGGATGTATGTACTCACACACTGTAACTCACTGTGTAGGATATATGTACTCACACACACTGTAGAATGTATTACACACACACACTGTAGGATGTATGTACTAACACACACTGTAGGATGTATGTACTCACAACCATTTCACAAACAAAATCCAACCTACGAACACACAATACACACTGTAGAATGTATATAATATTCAAGACCAGTACCCGCGGCCATGAACCAGCACCGTTGTTAGGCTGCAGGGACGTCACTGTGGCTGCAAAACTTCCACGGCGACAAAACAAGAGTTGTCCCGCTTGTCGTCTGCCGACCATCTCGTCTGCTGGACGGAGACCTCGAGCTATCGGAGTATGTGTCTGTGTTCATGTTGTTTCTCCTCGGTGTCTGTCTGCTGGACGGAGACCTCCAACTGTCGGGGTATGTGTCTGTATTCATGTTGTTTCTCCTCGGTGTCTGTGTTCATGTTGTTTCTCCTCGGTGTCTGTCTGCTGGACGGAGACCTCCAACTGTCGGGGTATGTGTCTGTGTTCATGTTGTTTCTCCTCGGTGTCTGTGTTCATGTTGTTTCTCCTCGGTGTCTGTGTTCATGTTGTTTCTCCTCGGTGTCTGTCTGCTGGACGGAGGAGACCTCCAAGTGTCGGGGTATGTGTCTGTGTTCATGTTGTTTCTCCTCGGTGTCTGTCTGCTGGACGGAGACCTCCAACTGTCGGGGTATGTGTCTGTGTTCATGTTGTTTCTCCTCGGTGTCTGTGTTCATGTTGTTTCTCCTCGGTGTCTGTCTGCTGGACGGAGACCTCCAACTGTCGGGGTATGTGTCTGTATTCATGTTGTTTCTCCTCGGTGTCTGTGTTCATGTTGTTTCTCCTCGGTGTCTGTCTGCTGGACGGAGACCTCCAACTGTCGGGGTATGTGTCTGTGTTCATGTTGTTTCTCCTCGGTGTCTGTGTTCATGTTGTTTCTCCTCGGTGTCTGTGTTCATGTTGTTTCTCCTCGGTGTCTGTCTGCTGGACGGAGGAGACCTCCAAGTGTCGGGGTATGTGTCTGTGTTCATGTTGTTTCTCCTCGGTGTCTGTCTGCTGGACGGAGACCTCCAACTGTCGGGGTATGTGTCTGTGTTCATGTTGTTTCTCCTCGGTGTCTGTCTGCTGGACGGAGACCTCCAACTGTCGGGGTATGTGTCTGTGTTCATGTTGTTTCTCCTCGGTGTCTGTCTGCTGGACGGAGACCTCGAGCTATCGGAGTATGTGTCTGTGTTCATGTTGTTTCTCCTCGGTGTCTGTCTGCTGGACGGAGACCTCCAAGTGTCGGGGTATGTGTCTGTGTTCATGTTGTTTCTCCTCGGTGTCTGTGTTCATGTTGTTTCTCCTCGGTGTCTGTGTTCATGTTGTTTCTCCTCGGTGTCTGTCTGCTGGACGGAGGAGACCTCCAAGTGTCGGGGTATGTGTCTGTGTTCATGTTGTTTCTCCTCGGTGTCTGTCTGCTGGACGGAGACCTCCAACTGTCGGGGTATGTGTCTGTGTTCATGTTGTTTCTCCTCGGTGTCTGTGTTCATGTTGTTTCTCCTCGGTGTCTGTCTGCTGGACGGAGACCTCCAACTGTCGGGGTATGTGTCTGTATTCATGTTGTTTCTCCTCGGTGTCTGTGTTCATGTTGTTTCTCCTCGGTGTCTGTCTGCTGGACGGAGACCTCCAACTGTCGGGGTATGTGTCTGTGTTCATGTTGTTTCTCCTCGGTGTCTGTGTTCATGTTGTTTCTCCTCGGTGTCTGTGTTCATGTTGTTTCTCCTCGGTGTCTGTCTGCTGGACGGAGGAGACCTCCAAGTGTCGGGGTATGTGTCTGTGTTCATGTTGTTTCTCCTCGGTGTCTGTCTGCTGGACGGAGACCTCCAACTGTCGGGGTATGTGTCTGTGTTCATGTTGTTTCTCCTCGGTGTCTGTCTGCTGGACGGAGACCTCCAACTGTCGGGGTATGTGTCTGTGTTCATGTTGTTTCTCCTCGGTGTCTGTCTGCTGGACGGAGACCTCGAGCTATCGGAGTATGTGTCTGTGTTCATGTTGTTTCTCCTCGGTGTCTGTCTGCTGGACGGAGACCTCCAAGTGTCGGGGTATGTGTCTGTGTTCATGTTGTTTCTCCTCGGTGTCTGTGTTCATGTTGTTTCTCCTCGGTGTCTGTGTTCATGTTGTTTCTCCTCGGTGTCTGTGTTCATGTTGTTTCTCCTCGGTGTCTGTGTTCATGTTGTTTCTCCTCGGTGTCTGTGTTCATGTTGTTTCTCCTCGGTGTCTGTCTGCTGGACGGAGGAGACCTCCAAGTGTCGGGGTATGTGTCTGTGTTCATGTTGTTTCTCCTCGGTGTCTGTGTTCATGTTGTTTCTCCTCGGTGTCTGTCTGCTGGACGGAGGAGACCTCCAAGTGTCGGGGTATGTGTCTGTGTTCATGTTGTTTCTCCTCGGTGTCTGTGTTCATGTTGTTTCTCCTTGGTGTCTGTCTGCTGGACGGAGACCTCGAGCTATCGGAGTATGTGTCTGTGTTCATGCTGTTTCTCCTCGGTGTCTGTCTGCTGGACGGAGACCTCCAAGTGTCGGGGTATGTGTCTGTGTTCATGTTGTTTCTCCTCGGTGTCTGTCTGCTGGACGGAGACCTCCAAGTGTCGGGGTATGTGTCTGTGTTCATGCTGTTTCTCCTCGGTGTCTGTCTGCTGGACGGAGACCTCCAAGTGTCGGGGTATGTGTCTGTGTTCATGTTGTTTCTCCTCGGTGTCTGTCTGCTGGACGGAGACCTCCACGTGTCGGGGTATGTGTCTGTGTTCATGCTGTTTCTCCTCGGTGTCTGTCTGCTGGACGGAGACCTCCAAGTGTCGGGGTATGTGTCTGTGTTCATGTTGTTTCTCCTCGGTGTCTGTGTTCATGTTGTTTCTCCTCGGTGTCTGTTTTCATGTTGTTTCTCCTCGGTGTCTGTCTGCTGGACGGAGACCTCGAGCTATCGGAGTATGTGTCTGTGTTCATGTTGTTTCTCCTCGGTGTCTGTCTGCTGGACGGAGACCTCCAAGTGTCGGGGTATGTGTCTGTGTTCATGTTGTTTCTCCTCGGTGTCTGTGTTCATGTTGTTTCTCCTCGGTGTCTGTGTTCATGTTGTTTCTCCTCGGTGTCTGTGTTCATGTTGTTTCTCCTCGGTGTCTGTGTTCATGTTGTTTCTCCTCGGTGTCTGTCTGCTGGACGGAGGAGACCTCCAAGTGTCGGGGTATGTGTCTGTGTTCATGTTGTTTCTCCTCGGTGTCTGTGTTCATGTTGTTTCTCCTCGGTGTCTGTCTGCTGGACGGAGGAGACCTCCAAGTGTCGGGGTATGTGTCTGTGTTCATGTTGTTTCTCCTCGGTGTCTGTGTTCATGTTGTTTCTCCTTCGTGTCTGTCTGCTGGACGGAGACCTCGAGCTATCGGAGTATGTGTCTGTGTTCATGCTGTTTCTCCTCGGTGTCTGTCTGCTGGACGGAGACCTCCAAGTGTCGGGGTATGTGTCTGTGTTCATGTTGTTTCTCCTCAGTGTCTGTCTGCTGGACGGAGACCTCCAAGTGTCGGGGTATGTGTCTGTGTTCATGCTGTTTCTCCTCGGTGTCTGTCTGCTGGACGGAGACCTCCAAGTGTCGGGGTATGTGTCTGTGTTCATGTTGTTTCTCCTCGGTGTCTGTCTGCTGGACGGAGACCTCCAAGTGTCGGGGTATGTGTCTGTGTTCATGCTGTTTCTCCTCGGTGTCTGTCTGCTGGACGGAGACCTCCAAGTGTCGGGGTATGTGTCTGTGTTCATGTTGTTTCTCCTCGGTGTCTGTGTTCATGTTGTTTCTCCTCGGTGTCTGTGTTCATATTGTTTCTCCTCGGTGTCTGTCTGCTGGACGGAGACCTCGAGCTATCGGAGTATGTGTCTGTGTTCATGTTGTTTCTCCTCGGTGTCTGTCTGCTGGACGGAGACCTCCAAGTGTCGGGGTATGTGTCTGTGTTCATGTTGTTTCTCCTCGGTGTCTGTGTTCATGTTGTTTCTCCTCGGTGTCTGTGTTCATGTTGTTTCTCCTCGGTGTCTGTGTTCATGTTGTTTCTCCTCGTTGTCTGTGTTCATGTTGTTTCTCCTCGGTGTCTGTCTGCTGGACGGAGGAGACCTCCAAGTGTCGGTGTATGTGTCTGTGTTCATGTTGTTTCTCCTCGGTGTCTGTGTTCATGTTGTTTCTCCTCGGTGTCTGTGTTCATGTTGTTTCTCCTCGGTGTCTGTGTTCATGTTGTTTCTCCTCGGTGTCTGTGTTCATGTTGTTTCTCCATGGTGTCTGTGTTCATGTTGTTTCTCCTCGGTGTCTGTGTTCATGTTGTTTCTCCTCGGTGTCTGTCTGCTGGACGGAGACCTCCAACTGTCGGGGTATGTGTCTGTGTTCATGTTGTTTCTCCTCGGTGTCTGTCTGCTGGACGGAGACCTCGAGCTATCGGAGTATGTGTCTGTGTTCATGTTGTTTCTCCTCGGTGTCTGTCTGCTGGACGGAGACCTCCAAGTGTCGGGGTATGTGTCTGTGTTCATGTTGTTTCTCCTCGGTGTCTGTGTTCATGTTGTTTCTCCTCGGTGTCTGTGTTCATGTTGTTTCTCCTCGGTGTCTGTGTTCATGTTGTTTCTCCTCGGTGTCTGTGTTCATGTTGTTTCTCCTCGGTGTCTGTCTGCTGGACGGAGGAGACCTCCAAGTGTCGGGGTATGTGTCTGTGTTCATGTTGTTTCTCCTCGGTGTCTGTGTTCATGTTGTTTCTCCTCGGTGTCTGTCTGCTGGACGGAGGAGACCTCCAAGTGTCGGGGTATGTGTCTGTGTTCATGTTGTTTCTCCTCGGTGTCTGTGTTCATGTTGTTTCTCCTTGGTGTCTGTCTGCTGGACGGAGACCTCGAGCTATCGGAGTATGTGTCTGTGTTCATGCTGTTTCTCCTCGGTGTCTGTCTGCTGGACGGAGACCTCCAAGTGTCGGGGTATGTGTCTGTGTTCATGTTGTTTCTCCTCGGTGTCTGTCTGCTGGACGGAGACCTCCAAGTGTCGGGGTATGTGTCTGTGTTCATGCTGTTTCTCCTCTGTGTCTGTCTGCTGGACGGAGACCTCCAAGTGTCGGGGTATGTGTCTGTGTTCATGTTGTTTCTCCTCGGTGTCTGTGTTCATGTTGTTTCTCCTCGGTGTCTGTGTTCATGTTGTTTCTCCTCGGTGTCTGTCTGCTGGACGGAGACCTCGAGCTATCGGAGTATGTGTCTGTGTTCATGTTGTTTCTCCTCGGTGTCTGTCTGCTGGACGGAGACCTCCAAGTGTCGGGGTATGTGTCTGTGTTCATGTTGTTTCTCCTCGGTGTCTGTGTTCATGTTGTTTCTCCTCGGTGTCTGTGTTCATGTTGTTTCTCCTCGGTGTCTGTGTTCATGTTGTTTCTCCTCGGTGTCTGTGTTCATGTTGTTTCTCCTCGGTGTCTGTCTGCTGGACGGAGGAGACCTCCAAGTGTCGGGGTATGTGTCTGTGTTCATGATGTTTCTCCTCGGTGTCTGTGTTCATGTTGTTTCTCCTCGGTGTCTGTGTTCATGTTGTTTCTCCTCGGTGTCTGTGTTCATGTTGTTTCTCCTCGGTGTCTGTGTTCATGTTGTTTCTCCTCGGTGTCTGTGTTCATGTTGTTTCTCCTCGGTGTCTGTGTTCATGTTGTTTCTCCTCGGTGTCTGTCTGCTGATGGAGATCTCCAGCTGTCGGGGGATGTGTCTGTGTTCATGTTGTTTTAACTCGGTGTCTGTGTTCATGTTGTTTCTCCTCGGTGTCTGTCTGCTGGACGGAGACCTCCAACTGTCGGGGTATGTGTCTGTGTTCATGTTGTTTCTCCTCGGTGTCTGTGTTCATATTGTTTCTCCTCGGTGTCTGTCTGCTGGACGGAGACGTCCCACTGTCGGGGTATGTGTCTATGTTCATGTTGTTTCTCCTCGGTGTCTGTCTGCTGGACGGAGACGTCCCACTGTCGGGGTATGTGTTTGTGTTCATGTTGTTTCTCCTCGGTGTCTGTCGACCGCCAACTGTCGGAGTATGTGTCTGTGTTCATGTTGTTTCTCCTCGGTGTCTGTCTGCTGGAAGGAGACGTCCCACTGTCGGGGTATGTGTCTGTGTTCATGTTGTTTCTCCTCGGTGTCTGTCTGCTGGAAGGAGACGTCCCACTGTCGGGGTATGTGTCTGGGTTATGATGTTTCTCCTCGGTGTCTGTCTGCTGATGGAGACGTCCAACTGTCGGAGTATGTGTCTGTGTTCTTGTTGTTTCTCCTCGGTGTCTGTCTGCTGTACGGAGACCTCCAACTGTCGGGGTATGTGTCTGTGTTCATGTTGTTTCTCCTCGGTGTCTGTCTGCTGGACGGAGACCTCCAACTGTCGGGGTATGTGTCTGTGTTCATGTTGTTTCTCCTCGGTGTCTGTGTTCATGTTGTTTCTCCTCGGTGCCTGTCTGCTGGACGAAGACCTCCAACTGTCGGGGTATGTGTCTGTGTTCATGTTGTTTCTCCTCGGTGTCTGTCTGCTGGACGGAGACCTCGAGCTATCGGAGTATGTGTCTGTGTTCATGTTGTTTCTCCTCGGTGTCTGTCTGCTGGACGGAGACCTCCAAGTGTCGGGGTATGTGTCTGTGTTCATGTTGTTTCTCCTCGGTGTCTGTGTTCATTTTGTTTCTCCTCGGTGTCTGTGTTCATGTTGTTTCTCCTCGGTGTCTGTGTTCATGTTGTTTCTCCTCGGTGTCTGTGTTCATGTTGTTTCTCCCCGGTGTCTGTCTGCTGGACGGAGGAGACCTCCAAGTGTCGGGGTATGTGTCTGTGTTCATGTTGTTTCTCCTCGGTGTCTGTGTTCATGTTGTTTCTCCTCGGTGTCTGTTTGCTGGACGGAGGAGACCTCCAAGTGTCGGGGTATGTGTCTGTGTTCATGTTGTTTCTCCTCGGTGTCTGTGTTCATGTTGTTTCTCCTTGGTGTCTGTCTGCTGGACGGAGACCTCCAAGTGTCGGGGTATGTGTCTGTGTTCATGTTGTTTCTCCTCGGTGTCTGTCTGCTGGACGGAGACCTCCAAGTGTCGGGGTATGTGTCTGTGTTCATGCTGTTTCTCCTCGGTGTCTGTCTGCTGGACGGAGACCTCCAAGTGTCGGGGTATGTGTCTGTGTTCATGTTGTTTCTCCTCGGTGTCTGTGTTCATGTTGTTTCTCCTCGGTGTCTGTGTTCATGTTGTTTCTCCTCGGTGTCTGTCTGCTGGACGGAGACCTCGAGCTATCGGAGTATGTGTCTGTGTTCATGTTGTTTCTCCTCGGTGTCTGTCTGCTGGACGGAGACCTCCAAGTGTCGGGGTATGTGTCTGTGTTCATGTTGTTTCTCCTCGGTGTCTGTGTTCATGTTGTTTCTCCTCGGTGTCTGTGTTCATGTTGTTTCTCCTCGGTGTCTGTGTTCATGTTGTTTCTCCTCGGTGTCTGTGTTCATGTTGTTTCTCCTCGGTGTCTGTCTGCTGGACGGAGGAGACCTCCAAGTGTCGGGGTATGTGTCTGTGTTCATGTTGTTTCTCCTCGGTGTCTGTGTTCATGTTGTTTCTCCTCGGTGTCTGTGTTCATGTTGTTTCTCCTCGGTGTCTGTGTTCATGTTGTTTCTCCTCGGTGTCTGTGTTCATGTTGTTTCTCCTCGGTGTCTGTGTTCATGTTGTTTCTCCTCGGTGTCTGTGTTCATGTTGTTTCTCCTCGGTGTCTGTCTGCTGGACGGAGACCTCCAACTGTCGGGGTATGTGTCTGTGTTCATGTTGTTTCTCCTCGGTGTCTGTCTGCTGGACGGAGACCTCGAGCTATCGGAGTATGTGTCTGTGTTCATGTTGTTTCTCCTCGGTGTCTGTCTGCTGGACGGAGACCTCCAAGTGTCGGGGTATGTGTCTGTGTTCATGTTGTTTCTCCTCGGTGTCTGTGTTCATGTTGTTTCTCCTCGGTGTCTGTGTTCATGTTGTTTCTCCTCGGTGTCTGTGTTCATGTTGTTTCTCCTCGGTGTCTGTGTTCATGTTGTTTCTCCTCGGTGTCTGTCTGCTGGACGGAGGAGACCTCCAAGTGTCGGGGTATGTGTCTGTGTTCATGTTGTTTCTCCTCGGTGTCTGTGATCATGTTGTTTCTCCTCGGTGTCTGTCTGCTGGACGGAGGAGACCTCCAAGTGTCGGGGTATGTGTCTGTGTTCATGTTGTTTCTCCTCGGTGTCTGTGTTCATGTTGTTTCTCCTTGGTGTCTGTCTGCTGGACGGAGACCTCGAGCTATCGGAGTATGTGTCTGTGTTCATGCTGTTTCTCCTCGGTGTCTGTCTGCTGGACGGAGACCTCCAAGTGTCGGGGTATGTGTCTGTGTTCATGTTGTTTCTCCTCGGTGTCTGTCTGCTGGACGGAGACCTCCAAGTGTCGGGGTATGTGTCTGTGTTCATGCTGTTTCTCCTCGGTGTCTGTCTGCTGGACGGAGACCTCCAACTGTCGGGGTATGTGTCTGTGTTCATGTTGTTTCTCCTCGGTGTCTGTCTGCTGGACGGAGACCTCCAAGTGTCGGGGTATGTGTCTGTGTTCATGCTGTTTCTCCTCGGTGTCTGTCTGCTGGACGGAGACCTCCAAGTGTCGGGGTATGTGTCTGTGTTCATGTTGTTTCTCCTCGGTGTCTGTGTTCATGTTGTTTCTCCTCGGTGTCTGTGTTCATGTTGTTTCTCCTCGGTGTCTGTCTTCTGGACGGAGACCTCGAGCTATCGGAGTATGTGTCTGTGTTCATGTTGTTTCTCCTCGGTGTCTGTCTGCTGGACGGAGACCTCCAAGTGTCGGGGTATGTGTCTGTGTTCATGTTGTTTCTCCTCGGTGTCTGTGTTCATGTTGTTTCTCCTCGGTGTCTGTGTTCATGTTGTTTCTCCTCGGTGTCTGTGTTCATGTTGTTTCTCCTCGGTGTCTGTGTTCATGTTGTTTCTCCTCGGTGTCTGTCTGCTGGACGGAGGAGACCTCCAAGTGTCGGGGTATGTGTCTGTGTTCATGTTGTTTCTCCTCGGTGTCTGTGTTCATGTTGTTTCTCCTCGGTGTCTGTGTTCATGTTGTTTCTCCTCGGTGTCTGTGTTCATGTTGTTTCTCCTCGGTGTCTGTGTTCATGTTGTTTCTCCTCGGTGTCTGTGTTCATGTTGTTTCTCCTCGGTGTCTGTGTTCATGTTGTTTCTCCTCGGTGTCTGTCTGCTGATGGAGATCTCCAGCTGTCGGGGGATGTGTCTGTGTTCATGTTGTTTTAACTCGGTGTCTGTGTTCATGTTGTTTCTCCTCGGTGTCTGTCTGCTGGACGGAGACCTCCAACTGTCGGGGTATGTGTCTGTGTTCATGTTGTTTCTCCTCGGTGTCTGTGTTCATATTGTTTCTCCTCGGTGTCTGTCTGCTGGACGGAGACGTCCCACTGTCGGGGTATGTGTCTATGTTCATGTTGTTTCTCCTCGGTGTCTGTCTGCTGGACGGAGACGTCCCACTGTCGGGGTATGTGTTTGTGTTCATGTTGTTTCTCCTCGGTGTCTGTCAACCGCCAACTGTCGGAGTATGTGTCTGTGTTCATGTTGTTTCTCCTCGGTGTCTGTCTGCTGGAAGGAGACGTCCCACTGTCGGGGTATGTGTCTGTGTTCATGTTGTTTCTCCTCGGTGTCTGTCTGCTGGAAGGAGACGTCCCACTGTCGGGGTATGTGTCTGGGTTATGATGTTTCTCCTCGGTGTCTGTCTGCTGATGGAGACGTCCAACTGTCGGAGTATGTGTCTGTGTTCTTGTTGTTTCTCCTCGGTGTCTGTCTGCTGTACGGAGACCTCCAACTGTCGGGGTATGTGTCTGTGTTCATGTTGTTTCTCCTCGGTGTCTGTCTGCTGGACGGAGACCTCCAACTGTCGGGGTATGTGTCTGTGTTCATGTTGTTTCTCCTCGGTGTCTGTGTTCATGTTGTTTCTCCTCGGTGCCTGTCTGCTGGACGAAGACCTCCAACTGTCGGGGTATGTGTCTGTGTTCATGTTGTTTCTCCTCGGTGTCTGTCTGCTGGACGGAGACCTCGAGCTATCGGAGTATGTGTCTGTGTTCATGTTGTTTCTCCTCGGTGTCTGTCTGCTGGACGGAGACCTCCAAGTGTCGGGGTATGTGTCTGTGTTCATGTTGTTTCTCCTCTGTGTCTGTGTTCATTTTGTTTCTCCTCGGTGTCTGTGTTCATGTTGTTTCTCCTCGGTGTCTGTGTTCATGTTGTTTCTCCTCGGTGTCTGTGTTCATGTTGTTTCTCCTCGGTGTCTGTCTGCTGGACGGAGGAGACCTCCAAGTGTCGGGGTATGTGTCTGTGTTCATGTTGTTTCTCCTCAGTGTCTGTGTTCATGTTGTTTCTCCTTGGTGTCTGTCTGCTGGACGGAGACCTTGAGCTATCGGAGTATGTGTCTGTGTTCATTCTGTTTCTCCTCGGTGTCTGTCTGCTGGACGGAGACCTCCAAGTGTCGGGGTATGTGTCTGTGTTCATGTTGTTTCTCCTCGGTGTCTGTCTGCTGGACGGAGACCTCCAAGTGTCGGGGTATGTGTCTGTGTTCATGCTGTTTCTCCTCGGTGTCTGTCTGCTGGACGGAGACCTCCAAGTGTCGGGGTATGTGTCTGTGTTCATGTTGTTTCTCCTCGGTGTCTGTGTTCATGTTGTTTCTCCTCGGTGTCTTTGTTCATGTTGTTTCTCCTCGGTGTCTGTCTGCTGGACGGAGACCTCGAGCTATCGGAGTATGTGTCTGTGTTCATGTTGTTTCTCCTCGGTGTCTGTCTGCTGGACGGAGACCTCCAAGTGTCGGGGTATGTGTCTGTGTTCATGTTGTTTCTCCTCGGTGTCTGTGTTCATGTTGTTTCTCCTCGGTGTCTGTGTTCATGTTGTTTCTCCTCGGTGTCTGTGTTCATGTTGTTTCTCCTCGGTGTCTGTTCATGTTGTTTCTCCTTAGTGTCTGTCTGCTGGACGGAGGAGACCTCCAAGTGTCGGGGTATGTGTCTGTGTTCATGTTGTTTCTCCTCGGTGTCTGTGTTCATGTTGTTTCTCCTCGGTGTCTGTTTGCTGGACGGAGGAGACCTCCAAGTGTCGGGGTATGTGTCTATGTTCATGTTGTTTCTCCTCGGTGTCTGTCTGCTGGACGGAGACCTCCAACTGTCGGGGTATGTGTCTGTGTTCATGTTGTTTCTCCTCGGTGTCTGCTGGACGGAGACCTCGAGCTATCGGAGTATGTGTCTGTGTTCATGTTGTTTCTCCTCAGTGTCTGTCTGCTGGACGGAGACGTCCCACTGTCGGGGTATGTGTCTGTGTTCATGTTGTTTCTCCTCGGTGTCTGTCTGCTGGACGGAGACCTCCAACTGTCGGGGTATGTCTCTGTGTTCATGTTGTTTCTCCTCGGTGTCTGTTTGCTGGACGGAGACCTCCAACTGTCGGGGTATGTGTCTGTGTTCATGTTGTTTCTCCTCTGTGTCTGTCTGCTGGCCGGAGACCTCCAACTGTCGGGGTATGTGTCTGTGTTCATGTTTTTTCTCCTCGGTGTCTGTCTGCTGGACGGAGACCTCCAAGTGTCGGGGTATGTGTCTGTGTTCATGTTGTTTCTCCTCGGTGTCTGTCTGCTGGACGGAGACCTCCAAGTGTCGGGGTATGTGTCTGTGTTCATGTTGTTTCTCCTCGGTGTCTGTCTGCTGGACGGAGACCTCGAGCTATCGGAGTATGTGTCTGTGTTCATGTTGTTTCTCCTCGGTGTCTGTCTGCTGGACGGAGACCTCCAAGAGTCGGGGTATGTGTCTGTGTTCATGTTGTTTCTCCTCGGTGTCTGTGTTCATGTTGTTTCTCCTCGGTGTCTGTCTGCTGGACGGAGACCTCCAAGTGTCGGGGTATGTGTCTGTGTTCATGTTGTTTCTCCTCGGTGTCTGTCTGCTGGACGGAGACCTCGAGCTATCGGAGTATGTGTCTGTGTTCATGTTGTTTCTCCTCGGTGTCTGTCTGCTGGACGGAGACCTCCAAGAGTCGGGGTATGTGTCTGTGTTCATGTTGTTTCTCCTCGGTGTCTGTGTTCATGTTGTTTCTCCTCGGTGTCTGTGTTCATGTTGTTTCTCCTCGGTGTATGTGTTCATGTTGTTTCTCCTCGGTGTCTGTGTTCATGTTGTTTCTCCTCGGTGTCTTTCTGCTGATGGAGATCTCCAACTGTCGGGGTATGTGTCTGTGTTCATGTTGTTTCTCCTCGGTGTCTGTCTGCTGGACGGAGACCTCGAGCTATCGGAGTATGTGTCTGTGTTCATGTTGTTTCTCCTCGGTGTCTGTCTGCTGGACGGAGACCTCCAAGAGTCGGGGTATGTGTCTGTGTTCATGTTGTTTCTCCTCGGTGTCTGTGTTCATGTTGTTTCTCCTCGGTGTCTGTGTTCATGTTGTTTCTCCTCGGTGTCTGTGTTCATGTTGTTTCTCCTCGGTGTCTGTGTTCATGTTGTTTCTCCTCGGTGTCTGTGTTCATGTTGTTTCTCCTCGGTGTCTGTCTGCTGGACGGAGGAGACCTCCAAGTGTCGGGGTATGTGTCTGTGTTCATGTTGTTTCTCCTCGGTGTCTGTGTTCATGTTGTTTCTCCTCGGTGTCTGTGTTCATGTTGTTTCTCCTCGGTGTCTGTGTTCATGTTGTTTCTCCTCGGTGTCTGTGTTCATGTTGTTTCTCCTCGGTGTCTGTGTTCATGTTGTTTCTCCTCGGTGTCTGTGTTCATGTTGTTTCTCCTCGGTGTCTGTCTGCTGATGGAGATCTCCAGCTGTCGGGGGATGTGTCTGTGTTCATGTTGTTTTAACTCGGTGTCTGTGTTCATGTTGTTTCTCCTCGGTGTCTGTCTGCTGGACGGAGACCTCCAACTGTCGGGGTATGTGTCTGTGTTCATGTTGTTTCTCCTCGGTGTCTGTGTTCATATTGTTTCTCCTCGGTGTCTGTCTGCTGGACGGAGACGTCCCACTGTCGGGGTATGTGTCTATGTTCATGTTGTTTCTCCTCGGTGTCTGTCTGCTGGACGGAGACGTCCCACTGTCGGGGTATGTGTTTGTGTTCATGTTGTTTCTCCTCGGTGTCTGTCGACCGCCAACTGTCGGAGTATGTGTCTGTGTTCATGTTGTTTCTCCTCGGTGTCTGTCTGCTGGAAGGAGACGTCCCACTGTCGGGGTATGTGTCTGTGTTCATGTTGTTTCTCCTCGGTGTCTGTCTGCTGGAAGGAGACGTCCCACTGTCGGGGTATGTGTCTGGGTTATGATGTTTCTCCTCGGTGTCTGTCTGCTGATGGAGACGTCCAACTGTCGGAGTATGTGTCTGTGTTCTTGTTGTTTCTCCTCGGTGTCTGTCTGCTGTACGGAGACCTCCAACTGTCGGGGTATGTGTCTGTGTTCATGTTGTTTCTCCTCGGTGTCTGTCTGCTGGACGGAGACCTCCAACTGTCGGGGTATGTGTCTGTGTTCATGTTGTTTCTCCTCGGTGTCTGTGTTCATGTTGTTTCTCCTCGGTGCCTGTCTGCTGGACGAAGACCTCCAACTGTCGGGGTATGTGTCTGTGTTCATGTTGTTTCTCCTCGGTGTCTGTCTGCTGGACAGAGACCTCGAGCTATCGGAGTATGTGTCTGTGTTCATGTTGTTTCTCCTCGGTGTCTGTCTGCTGGACGGAGACCTCCAAGTGTTGGGGTATGTGTCTGTGTTCATGTTGTTTCTCCTCGGTGTCTGTGTTCATTTTGTTTCTCCTCGGTGTCTGTGTTCATGTTGTTTCTCCTCGGTGTCTGTGTTCATGTTGTTTCTCCTCGGTGTCTGTGTTCATGTTGTTTCTCCCCGGTGTCTGTCTGCTGGACGGAGGAGACCTCCAAGTGTCGGGGTATGTGTCTGTGTTCATGTTGTTTCTCCTCGGTGTCTGTGTTCATGTTGTTTCTCCTCGGTGTCTGTCTGCTGGACGGAGGAGACCTCCAAGTGTCGGGGTATGTGTCTGTGTTCATGTTGTTTCTCCTCGGTGTCTGTGTTCATGTTGTTTCTCCTTGGTGTCTGTCTGCTGGACGGAGACCTTGAGCTATCGGAGTATGTGTCTGTGTTCATTCTGTTTCTCCTCGGTGTCTGTCTGCTGGACGGAGACCTCCAAGTGTCGGGGTATGTGTCTGTGTTCATGTTGTTTCTCCTCGGTGTCTGTCTGCTGGACGGAGACTTCGAGCTATCGGAGTATGTGTCTGTGTTCATGTTGTTTCTCCTCGGTGTCTGTCTGCTGGACGGAGACCTCCAAGAGTCGGGGTATGTGTCTGTGTTCATGTTGTTTCTCCTCGGTGTCTGTGTTCATGTTGTTTCTCCTCGGTGTCTGTGTTCATGTTGTTTCTCCTCGGTGTATGTGTTCATGTTGTTTCTCCTCGGTGTCTGTGTTCATGTTGTTTCTCCTCGGTGTCTTTCTGCTGATGGAGATCTCCAACTGTCGGGGTATGTGTCTGTGTTCATGTTGTTTCTCCTCGGTGTCTGTCTGCTGGACGGAGACCTCGAGCTATCGGAGTATGTGTCTGTGTTCATGTTGTTTCTCCTCGGTGTCTGTCTGCTGGACGGAGACCTCCAAGAGTCGGGGTATGTGTCTGTGTTCATGTTGTTTCTCCTCGGTGTCTGTGTTCATGTTGTTTCTCCTCGGTGTCTGTGTTCATGTTGTTTCTCCTCGGTGTCTGTGTTCATGTTGTTTCTCCTCGGTGTCTGTGTTCATGTTGTTTCTCCTCGGTGTCTGTGTTCATGTTGTTTCTCCTCGGTGTCTGTCTGCTGGACGGAGGAGACCTCCAAGTGTCGGGGTATGTGTCTGTGTTCATGTTGTTTCTCCTCGGTGTCTGTGTTCATGTTGTTTCTCCTCGGTGTCTGTGTTCATGTTGTTTCTCCTCGGTGTCTGTGTTCATGTTGTTTCTCCTCGGTGTCTGTGTTCATGTTGTTTCTCCTCGGTGTCTGTGTTCATGTTGTTTCTCCTCGGTGTCTGTGTTCATGTTGTTTCTCCTCGGTGTCTGTCTGCTGATGGAGATCTCCAGCTGTCGGGGGATGTGTCTGTGTTCATGTTGTTTTAACTCGGTGTCTGTGTTCATGTTGTTTCTCCTCGGTGTCTGTCTGCTGGACGGAGACCTCCAACTGTCGGGGTATGTGTCTGTGTTCATGTTGTTTCTCCTCGGTGTCTGTGTTCATATTGTTTCTCCTCGGTGTCTGTCTGCTGGACGGAGACGTCCCACTGTCGGGGTATGTGTCTATGTTCATGTTGTTTCTCCTCGGTGTCTGTCTGCTGGACGGAGACGTCCCACTGTCGGGGTATGTGTTTGTGTTCATGTTGTTTCTCCTCGGTGTCTGTCGACCGCCAACTGTCGGAGTATGTGTCTGTGTTCATGTTGTTTCTCCTCGGTGTCTGTCTGCTGGAAGGAGACGTCCCACTGTCGGGGTATGTGTCTGTGTTCATGTTGTTTCTCCTCGGTGTCTGTCTGCTGGAAGGAGACGTCCCACTGTCGGGGTATGTGTCTGGGTTATGATGTTTCTCCTCGGTGTCTGTCTGCTGATGGAGACGTCCAACTGTCGGAGTATGTGTCTGTGTTCTTGTTGTTTCTCCTCGGTGTCTGTCTGCTGTACGGAGACCTCCAACTGTCGGGGTATGTGTCTGTGTTCATGTTGTTTCTCCTCGGTGTCTGTCTGCTGGACGGAGACCTCCAACTGTCGGGGTATGTGTCTGTGTTCATGTTGTTTCTCCTCGGTGTCTGTGTTCATGTTGTTTCTCCTCGGTGCCTGTCTGCTGGACGAAGACCTCCAACTGTCGGGGTATGTGTCTGTGTTCATGTTGTTTCTCCTCGGTGTCTGTCTGCTGGACAGAGACCTCGAGCTATCGGAGTATGTGTCTGTGTTCATGTTGTTTCTCCTCGGTGTCTGTCTGCTGGACGGAGACCTCCAAGTGTTGGGGTATGTGTCTGTGTTCATGTTGTTTCTCCTCGGTGTCTGTGTTCATTTTGTTTCTCCTCGGTGTCTGTGTTCATGTTGTTTCTCCTCGGTGTCTGTGTTCATGTTGTTTCTCCTCGGTGTCTGTGTTCATGTTGTTTCTCCCCGGTGTCTGTCTGCTGGACGGAGGAGACCTCCAAGTGTCGGGGTATGTGTCTGTGTTCATGTTGTTTCTCCTCGGTGTCTGTGTTCATGTTGTTTCTCCTCGGTGTCTGTCTGCTGGACGGAGGAGACCTCCAAGTGTCGGGGTATGTGTCTGTGTTCATGTTGTTTCTCCTCGGTGTCTGTGTTCATGTTGTTTCTCCTTGGTGTCTGTCTGCTGGACGGAGACCTTGAGCTATCGGAGTATGTGTCTGTGTTCATTCTGTTTCTCCTCGGTGTCTGTCTGCTGGACGGAGACCTCCAAGTGTCGGGGTATGTGTCTGTGTTCATGTTGTTTCTCCTCGGTGTCTGTCTGCTGGACGGAGACTTCGAGCTATCGGAGTATGTGTCTGTGTTCATGTTGTTTCTCCTCGGTGTCTGTCTGCTGGACGGAGACCTCCAAGAGTCGGGGTATGTGTCTGTGTTCATGTTGTTTCTCCTCGGTGTCTGTGTTCATGTTGTTTCTCCTCGGTGTCTGTGTTCATGTTGTTTCTCCTCGGTGTATGTGTTCATGTTGTTTCTCCTCGGTGTCTGTGTTCATGTTGTTTCTCCTCGGTGTCTTTCTGCTGATGGAGATCTCCAACTGTCGGGGTATGTGTCTGTGTTCATGTTGTTTCTCCTCGGTGTCTGTCTGCTGGACGGAGACCTCGAGCTATCGGAGTATGTGTCTGTGTTCATGTTGTTTCTCCTCGGTGTCTGTCTGCTGGACGGAGACCTCCAAGAGTCGGGGTATGTGTCTGTGTTCATGTTGTTTCTCCTCGGTGTCTGTGTTCATGTTGTTTCTCCTCGGTGTCTGTGTTCATGTTGTTTCTCCTCGGTGTCTGTGTTCATGTTGTTTCTCCTCGGTGTCTGTGTTCATGTTGTTTCTCCTCGGTGTCTGTGGTTATGTTGTTTCTCCTCGGTGTCTGTGTTCATGTTGTTTATCCTCGGTGTCTGTGTTCATGTTGTTTCTCCTCGGTGTCTGTGTTCATGTTGTTTCTCCTCGGTGTCTGTGTTCATGTTGTTTCTCCTCGGTGTCTGTGTTCATGTTGTTTCTCCTCGGTGTCTGTCTGCTGATGGAGATCTCCAGCTGTCGGGGGATGTGTCTGTGTTCATGTTGTTTTAACTCGGTGTCTGTGTTCATGTTGTTTCTCCTCGGTGTCTGTCTGCTGGACGGAGACCTCCAACTGTCGGGGTATGTGTCTGTGTTCATGTTGTTTCTCCTCGGTGTCTGTGTTCATATTGTTTCTCCTCGGTGTCTGTCTGCTGGACGGAGACGTCCCACTGTCGGGGTATGTGTCTATGTTCATGTTGTTTCTCCTCGGTGTCTGTCTGCTGGACGGAGACGTCCCACTGTCGGGGTATGTGTTTGTGTTCATGTTGTTTCTCCTCGGTGTCTGTCGACCGCCAACTGTCGGAGTATGTGTCTGTGTTCATGTTGTTTCTCCTCGGTGTCTGTCTGCTGGAAGGAGACGTCCCACTGTCGGGGTATGTGTCTGTGTTCATGTTGTTTCTCCTCGGTGTCTGTCTGCTGGAAGGAGACGTCCCACTGTCGGGGTATGTGTCTGGGTTATGATGTTTCTCCTCGGTGTCTGTCTGCTGATGGAGACGTCCAACTGTCGGAGTATGTGTCTGTGTTCTTGTTGTTTCTCCTCGGTGTCTGTCTGCTGTACGGAGACCTCCAACTGTCGGGGTATGTGTCTGTGTTCATGTTGTTTCTCCTCGGTGTCTGTCTGCTGGACGGAGACCTCCAACTGTCGGGGTATGTGTCTGTGTTCATGTTGTTTCTCCTCGGTGTCTGTGTTCATGTTGTTTCTCCTCGGTGCCTGTCTGCTGGACGAAGACCTCCAACTGTCGGGGTATGTGTCTGTGTTCATGTTGTTTCTCCTCGGTGTCTGTCTGCTGGACGGAGACCTCGAGCTATCGGAGTATGTGTCTGTGTTCATGTTGTTTCTCCTCGGTGTCTGTCTGCTGGACGGAGACCTCCAAGTGTCGGGGTATGTGTCTGTGTTCATGTTGTTTCTCCTCGGTGTCTGTGTTCATTTTGTTTCTCCTCGGTGTCTGTGTTCATGTTGTTTCTCCTCGGTGTCTGTGTTCATGTTGTTTCTCCTCGGTGTCTGTGTTCATGTTGTTTCTCCCCGGTGTCTGTCTGCTGGACGGAGGAGACCTCCAAGTGTCGGGGTATGTGTCTGTGTTCATGTTGTTTCTCCTCGGTGTCTGTGTTCATGTTGTTTCTCCTCGGTGTCTGTCTGCTGGACGGAGGAGACCTCCAAGTGTCGGGGTATGTGTCTGTGTTCATGTTGTTTCTCCTCGGTGTCTGTGTTCATGTTGTTTCTCCTTGGTGTCTGTCTGCTGGACGGAGACCTTGAGCTATCGGAGTATGTGTCTGTGTTCATTCTGTTTCTCCTCGGTGTCTGTCTGCTGGACGGAGACCTCCAAGTGTCGGGGTATGTGTCTGTGTTCATGTTGTTTCTCCTCGGTGTCTGTCTGCTGGACGGAGACCTCCAAGTGTCGGGGTATGTGTCTGTGTTCATGTTGTTTCTCCTCGGTGTCTGTCTGCTGGACGGAGACCTCGAGCTATCGGAGTATGTGTCTGTGTTCATGTTGTTTCTCCTCGGTGTCTGTCTGCTGGACGGAGACCTCCAAGAGTCGGGGTATGTGTCTGTGTTCATGTTGTTTCTCCTCGGTGTCTGTGTTCATGTTGTTTCTCCTCGGTGTCTGTGTTCATGTTGTTTCTCCTCGGTGTCTGTGTTCATGTTGTTTCTCCTCGGTGTCTGTGTTCATGTTGTTTCTCCTCGGTGTCTGTGTTCATGTTGTTTCTCCTCGGTGTCTGTCTGCTGGACGGAGGAGACCTCCAAGTGTCGGGGTATGTGTCTGTGTTCATGTTGTTTCTCCTCGGTGTCTGTGTTCATGTTGTTTCTCCTCGGTGTCTGTGTTCATGTTGTTTCTCCTCGGTGTCTGTGTTCATGTTGTTTCTCCTCGGTGTCTGTGTTCATGTTGTTTCTCCTCGGTGTCTGTGTTCATGTTGTTTCTCCTCGGTGTCTGTCTGCTGATGGAGATCTCCAGCTGTCGGGGGATGTGTCTGTGTTCATGTTGTTTTAACTCGGTGTCTGTGTTCATGTTGTTTCTCCTCGGTGTCTGTCTGCTGGACGGAGACCTCCAACTGTCGGGGTATGTGTCTGTGTTCATGTTGTTTCTCCTCGGTGTCTGTGTTCATATTGTTTCTCCTCGGTGTCTGTCTGCTGGACGGAGACGTCCCACTGTCGGGGTATGTGTCTATGTTCATGTTGTTTCTCCTCGGTGTCTGTCTGCTGGACGGAGACGTCCCACTGTCGGGGTATGTGTTTGTGTTCATGTTGTTTCTCCTCGGTGTCTGTCGACCACCAACTGTCGGAGTATGTGTCTGTGTTCATGTTGTTTCTCCTCGGTGTCTGTCTGCTGGAAGGAGACGTCCCACTGTCGGGGTATGTGTCTGTGTTCATGTTGTTTCTCCTCGGTGTCTGTCTGCTGGAAGGAGACGTCCCACTGTCGGGGTATGTGTCTGGGTTATGATGTTTCTCCTCGGTGTCTGTCTGCTGATGGAGACGTCCAACTGTCGGAGTATGTGTCTGTGTTCTTATTGTTTCTCCTCGGTGTCTGTCTGCTGGACGGAGACCTCCAACTGTCGGGGTATGTGTCTGTGTTCATGTTGTTTCTCCTCGGTGTCTGTCTGCTGGACGGAGACCTCCAACTGTCGGGGTATGTGTCTGTGTTCATGTTGTTTCTCCTCGGTGTCTGTGTTCATGTTGTTTCTCCTCGGTGCCTGTCTGCTGGACGAAGACCTCCAACTGTCGGGGTATGTGTCTGTGTTCATGTTGTTTCTCCTCGGTGTCTGTCTGCTGGACGGAGACCTCGAGCTATCGGAGTATGTGTCTGTGTTCATGTTGTTTCTCCTCGGTGTCTGTCTGCTGGACGGAGACCTCCAAGTGTCGGGGTATGTGTCTGTGTTCATGTTGTTTCTCCTCGGTGTCTGTGTTCATTTTGTTTCTCCTCGGTGTCTGTGTTCATGTTGTTTCTCCTCGGTGTCTGTGTTCATGTTGTTTCTCCTCGGTGTCTGTGTTCATGTTGTTTCTCCCCGGTGTCTGTCTGCTGGACGGAGGAGACCTCCAAGTGTCGGGGTATGTGTCTGTGTTCATGTTGTTTCTCCTCGGTGTCTGTGTTCATGTTGTTTCTCCTCGGTGTCTGTCTGCTGGACGGAGGAGACCTCCAAGTGTCGGGGTATGTGTCTGTGTTCATGTTGTTTCTCCTCGGTGTCTGTGTTCATGTTGTTTCTCCTTGGTGTCTGTCTGCTGGACGGAGACCTTGAGCTATCGGAGTATGTGTCTGTGTTCATTCTGTTTCTCCTCGGTGTCTGTCTGCTGGACGGAGACCTCCAAGTGTCGGGGTATGTGTCTATGTTCATGTTGTTTCTCCTCGGTGTCTGTCTGCTGGACGGAGACCTCCAACTGTCGGGGTATGTGTCTGTGTTCATGTTGTTTCTCCTCGGTGTCTGCTGGACGGAGACCTCGAGCTATCGGAGTATGTGTCTGTGTTCATGTTGTTTCTCCTCAGTGTCTGTCTGCTGGACGGAGACGTCCCACTGTCGGGGTATGTGTCTGTGTTCATGTTGTTTCTCCTCGGTGTCTGTCTGCTGGACGGAGACCTCCAACTGTCGGGGTATGTCTCTGTGTTCATGTTGTTTCTCCTCGGTGTCTGTTTGCTGGACGGAGACCTCCAACTGTCGGGGTATGTGTCTGTGTTCATGTTGTTTCTCCTCGGTGTCTGTCTGCTGGCCGGAGACCTCCAACTGTCGGGGTATGTGTCTGTGTTCATGTTTTTTCTCCTCGGTGTCTGTCTGCTGGACGGAGACCTCCAAGTGTCGGGGTATGTGTCTGTGTTCATGTTGTTTCTCCTCGGTGTCTGTCTGCTGGACGGAGACCTCCAAGTGTCGGGGTATGTGTCTGTGTTCATGTTGTTTCTCCTCGGTGTCTGTCTGCTGGACGGAGACCTCGAGCTATCGGAGTATGTGTCTGTGTTCATGTTGTTTCTCCTCGGTGTCTGTCTGCTGGACGGAGACCTCCAAGAGTCGGGGTATGTGTCTGTGTTCATGTTGTTTCTCCTCGGTGTCTGTGTTCATGTTGTTTCTCCTCGGTGTCTGTATTCATGTTGTTTCTCCTCGGTGTCTGTGTTCATGTTGTTTCTCCTCGGTGTCTGTGTTCATGTTGTTTCTCCTCGGTGTCTGTGTTCATGTTGTTTCTCCTCGGTGTCTGTGTTCATGTTGTTTCTCCTCGGTGTCTGTGTTCATGTTGTTTCTCCTCGGTGTCTGTGTTCATGTTGTTTCTCCTCGGTGTCTGTCTGCTGATGGAGATCTCCAGCTGTCGGGGGATGTGTCTGTGTTCATGTTGTTTTAACTCGGTGTCTGTGTTCATGTTGTTTCTCCTCGGTGTCTGTCTGCTGGACGGAGACCTCCAACTGTCGGGGTATGTGTCTGTGTTCATGTTGTTTCTCCTCGGTGTCTGTGTTCATATTGTTTCTCCTCGGTGTCTGTCTGCTGGACGGAGACGTCCCACTGTCGGGGTATGTGTCTATGTTCATGTTGTTTCTCCTCGGTGTCTGTCTGCTGGACGGAGACGTCCCACTGTCGGGGTATGTGTTTGTGTTCATGTTGTTTCTCCTCGGTGTCTGTCGACCGCCAACTGTCGGAGTATGTGTCTGTGTTCATGTTGTTTCTCCTCGGTGTCTGTCTGCTGGAAGGAGACGTCCCACTGTCGGGGTATGTGTCTGTGTTCATGTTGTTTCTCCTCGGTGTCTGTCTGCTGGAAGGAGACGTCCCACTGTCGGGGTATGTGTCTGGGTTATGATGTTTCTCCTCGGTGTCTGTCTGCTGATGGAGACGTCCAACTGTCGGAGTATGTGTCTGTGTTCTTGTTGTTTCTCCTCGGTGTCTGTCTGCTGTACGGAGACCTCCAACTGTCGGGGTATGTGTCTGTGTTCATGTTGTTTCTCCTTGGTGTCTGTCTGCTGGACGGAGACCTCCAACTGTCGGGGTATGTGTCTGTGTTCATGTTGTTTCTCCTTGGTGTCTGTGTTCATGTTGTTTCTCCTCGGTGCCTGTCTGCTGGACGAAGACCTCCAACTGTCGGGGTATGTGTCTGTGTTCATGTTGTTTCTCCTCGGTGTCTGTCTGCTGGACGGAGACCTCGAGCTATCGGAGTATGTGTCTGTGTTCATGTTGTTTCTCCTCGGTGTCTGTCTGCTGGACGGAGACCTCCAAGTGTCGGGGTATGTGTCTGTGTTCATGTTGTTTCTCCTCGGTGTCTGTGTTCATTTTGTTTCTCCTCGGTGTCTGTGTTCATGTTGTTTCTCCTCGGTGTCTGTGTTCATGTTGTTTCTCCTCGGTGTCTGTGTTCATGTTGTTTCTCCCCGGTGTCTGTCTGCTGGACGGAGGAGACCTCCAAGTGTCGGGGTATGTGTCTGTGTTCATGTTGTTTCTCCTCGGTGTCTGTGTTCATGTTGTTTCTCCTCGGTGTCTGTCTGCTGGACGGAGGAGACCTCCAAGTGTCGGGGTATGTGTCTGTGTTCATGTTGTTTCTCCTCGGTGTCTGTGTTCATGTTGTTTCTCCTTGGTGTCTGTCTGCTGGACGGAGACCTTGAGCTATCGGAGTATGTGTCTGTGTTCATTCTGTTTCTCCTCGGTGTCTGTCTGCTGGACGGAGACCTCCAAGTGTCGGGGTATGTGTCTGTGTTCATGCTGTTTCTCCTCGGTGTCTGTCTGCTGGACGGAGACCTCCAAGTGTCGGGGTATGTGTCTGTGTTCATGTTGTTTCTCCTCGGTGTCTGTGTTCATGTTGTTTCTCCTCGGTGTCTTTGTTCATGTTGTTTCTCCTCGGTGTCTGTCTGCTGGACGGAGACCTCGAGCTATCGGAGTATGTGTCTGTGTTCATGTTGTTTCTCCTCGGTGTCTGTCTGCTGGACGGAGACCTCCAAGTGTCGGGGTATGTGTCTGTGTTCATGTTGTTTCTCCTCGGTGTCTGTGTTCATGTTGTTTCTCCTCGGTGTCTGTGTTCATGTTGTTTCTCCTCGGTGTCTGTGTTCATGTTGTTTCTCCTCGGTGTCTGTTCATGTTGTTTCTCCTTAGTGTCTGTCTGCTGGACGGAGGAGACCTCCAAGTGTCGGGGTATGTGTCTGTGTTCATGTTGTTTCTCCTCGGTGTCTGTGTTCATGTTGTTTCTCCTCGGTGTCTGTTTGCTGGACGGAGGAGACCTCCAAGTGTCGGGGTATGTGTCTATGTTCATGTTGTTTCTCCTCGGTGTCTGTCTGCTGGACGGAGACCTCCAACTGTCGGGGTATGTGTCTGTGTTCATGTTGTTTCTCCTCGGTGTCTGCTGGACGGAGACCTCGAGCTATCGGAGTATGTGTCTGTGTTCATGTTGTTTCTCCTCAGTGTCTGTCTGCTGGACGGAGACGTCCCACTGTCGGGGTATGTGTCTGTGTTCATGTTGTTTCTCCTCGGTGTCTGTCTGCTGGACGGAGACCTCCAACTGTCGGGGTATGTCTCTGTGTTCATGTTGTTTCTCCTCGGTGTCTGTTTGCTGGACGGAGACCTCCAACTGTCGGGGTATGTGTCTGTGTTCATGTTGTTTCTCCTCGGTGTCTGTCTGCTGGCCGGAGACCTCCAACTGTCGGGGTATGTGTCTGTGTTCATGTTTTTTCTCCTCGGTGTCTGTCTGCTGGACGGAGACCTCCAAGTGTCGGGGTATGTGTCTGTGTTCATGTTGTTTCTCCTCGGTGTCTGTCTGCTGGACGGAGACCTCCAAGTGTCGGGGTATGTGTCTGTGTTCATGTTGTTTCTCCTCGGTGTCTGTCTGCTGGACGGAGACCTCGAGCTATCGGAGTATGTGCCTGTGTTCATGTTGTTTCTCCTCGGTGTCTGTCTGCTGGACGGAGACCTCCAAGAGTCGGGGTATGTGTCTGTGTTCATGTTGTTTCTCCTCGGTGTCTGTGTTCATGTTGTTTCTCCTCGGTGTCTGTCTGCTGGACGGAGACCTCCAAGTGTCGGGGTATGTGTCTGTGTTCATGTTGTTTCTCCTCGGTGTCTGTCTGCTGGACGGAGACCTCGAGCTATCGGAGTATGTGTCTGTGTTCATGTTGTTTCTCCTCGGTGTCTGTCTGCTGGACGGAGACCTCCAAGAGTCGGGGTATGTGTCTGTGTTCATGTTGTTTCTCCTCGGTGTCTGTGTTCATGTTGTTTCTCCTTGGTGTCTGTGTTCATGTTGTTTCTCCTCGGTGTATGTGTTCATGTTGTTTCTCCTCGGTGTCTGTGTTCATATTGTTTCTCCTCGGTGTCTTTCTGCTGATGGAGATCTCCAACTGTCGGGGTATGTGTCTGTGTTCATGTTGTTTCTCCTCGGTGTCTGTGTTCATGTTGTTTCTCCTCGGTGTCTGTCTGCTGGACGGAGACGTCCCACTGTTGGGGTATGTGTCTGTGTTCATGTTGTTTCTCCTCGGTGTCTGTCTGCTGGACCGAGACCTCCAACTGTCGGGGTATGTGTCTGTGTTCATGTTGTTTCTCCTCGGTGTCTGTGTTTATGTTGTTTCTCCTCGGTGTCTGTGTTTATGTTGTTTCTACTCGGTGTCTGTCTGCTGGACGGAGGAGACGTCCAACTGTCGGGGTATGTGTCTGTGTTCATGTTGTTTTAACTCGGTGTCTGTGTTCATGTTGTTTCTCCTCGGTGTCTGTCTGCTGGACGGAGACCTCCAACTGTCGGGGTATGTGTCTGTGTTCATGTTGTTTCTCCTCGGTGTCTGTGTTCATGTTGTTTCTCCTCTGTGTCTGTCTGCTGGACGGAGACGTCCCACTGTCGGGGTATGTGTCTATGTTCATGTTGTTTCTCCTCGGTGTCTGTCTGCTGGACGGAGACGTCCCACTGTCGGGGTATGTGTCTGTGTTCATGTTGTTTCTCCTCGGTGTCTGTCGACCGCCAACTGTCGGAGTATGTGTCTGTGTTCATGTTGTTTCTCCTCGGTGTCTGTCTGCTGGAAGGAGATGTCCCACTGTCGGGGTATGTGTCTGTGTTCATGTTGTTTTTCCTTGGTGTCTGTCTGCTGGAAGGAGACGTCCCACTGTCGGGGTATGTGTCTGTGTTCATGATGTTTCTCCTCGGTGTCTGTCTGCTGGAAGGAGACGTCCCACTGTCGGTGTATGTGTCTGTGTTCATGTTGTTTCTCCTCGGTGTCTGTCTGCTGATGGAGACGTCCAACTGTCGGAGTATGTGTCTGTGTTCATGTTGTTTCTCCTCGGTGTCTGTCTGCTGGAAGGAGACGTCCCACTGTCGGGGTATGTGTCTGTGTTCATGTTATTTCTCCTCGGTGTCTGTCTGCTGGAAGGAGACGTCCCACTGTCGGGGTATGTGTCTGTGTTCATGTTGTTTCTCCTCGGTGTCTGTCTGCTGATGGAGACGTCCAACTGTCGGAGTATATGTCTGTGTTCTTGTTGTTTCTCCTCGGTGTCTGTCTGCTGATGGAGACCTCCAAGTGTCGGGGTATGTGTCTGGGTTATGATGTTTCTCCTCGGTGTCTGTCTGCTGATGGAGACCTCCAACTGTCGGGGTATGTGTCTGTGTTCATGTTGTTTCTCCTCGGTGTCTGTCTGCTGATGGAGACCTCCAACTGTCGGGGTATGTGTCTGTGTTCATGTTGTTTCTCCTCGGTGTCTGTCTGCTGATGGAGACCTCCAACTGTCGGGTGTTGTGTCTGTGTTCATGTTGTTTCTCCTCGGTGTCTGTCTGCTGATGGAGACCTCCAAGTGTCGGGGTATGTGTCTGTGTTCATGTTGTTTCTCCTCGGTGTCTGTCTGCTGATGGAGACCTCCAAGTGTCGGGGTATGTGTCTGTGTTCATGTTGTTTCTCCTTGGTGTCTGTCTGCTGGACGGAGACCTCCAACTGTCGGGGTATGTGTCTGTGTTCATGTTGTTTCTCCTCGGTGTCTGTGTTCATGTTGTTTCTCCTCGGTGCCTGTCTGCTGGACGAAGACCTCCAACTGTCGGGGTATGTGTCTGTGTTCATGTTGTTTCTCCTCGGTGTCTGTCTGCTGGACGGAGACCTCGAGCTATCGGAGTATGTGTCTGTGTTCATGTTGTTTCTCCTCGGTGTCTGTGTTCATTTTGTTTCTCCTCGGTGTCTGTGTTCATGTTGTTTCTCCTCGGTGTCTGTGTTCATGTTGTTTCTCCTCGGTGTCTGTGTTCATGTTGTTTCTCCCCGGTGTCTGTCTGCTGGACGGAGGAGACCTCCAAGTGTCGGGGTATGTGTCTGTGTTCATGTTGTTTCTCCTCGGTGTCTGTGTTCATGTTGTTTCTCCTCGGTGTCTGTCTGCTGGACGGAGGAGACCTCCAAGTGTCGGGGTATGTGTCTGTGTTCATGTTGTTTCTCCTCGGTGTCTGTGTTCATGTTGTTTCTCCTTGGTGTCTGTCTGCTGGACGGAGACCTTGAGCTATCGGAGTATGTGTCTGTGTTCATTCTGTTTCTCCTCGGTGTCTGTCTGCTGGACGGAGACCTCCAAGTGTCGGGGTATGTGTCTGTGTTCATGTTGTTTCTCCTCGGTGTCTGTCTGCTGGACGGAGACCTCCAAGTGTCGGGGTATGTGTCTGTGTTCATGCTGTTTCTCCTCGGTGTCTGTCTGCTGGACGGAGACCTCCAAGTGTCGGGGTATGTGTCTGTGTTCATGTTGTTTCTCCTCGGTGTCTGTGTTCATGTTGTTTCTCCTCGGTGTCTTTGTTCATGTTGTTTCTCCTCGGTGTCTGTCTGCTGGACGGAGACCTCGAGCTATCGGAGTATGTGTCTGTGTTCATGTTGTTTCTCCTCGGTGTCTGTCTGCTGGACGGAGACCTCCAAGTGTCGGGGTATGTGTCTGTGTTCATGTTGTTTCTCCTCGGTGTCTGTGTTCATGTTGTTTCTCCTCGGTGTCTGTGTTCATGTTGTTTCTCCTCGGTGTCTGTGTTCATGTTGTTTCTCCTCGGTGTCTGTTCATGTTGTTTCTCCTTAGTGTCTGTCTGCTGGACGGAGGAGACCTCCAAGTGTCGGGGTATGTGTCTGTGTTCATGTTGTTTCTCCTCGGTGTCTGTGTTCATTTTGTTTCTC
This sequence comes from Cepaea hortensis, assembly GCA_963921405.1. Lineage (NCBI taxonomy): Eukaryota > Metazoa > Mollusca > Gastropoda > Stylommatophora > Helicidae > Cepaea > Cepaea hortensis. The sequence continues at coordinate 4,013,907 of OY992879.1, forward strand.
CTCGGTGTCTGTTTGCTGGACGGAGGAGACCTCCAAGTGTCGGGGTATGTGTCTATGTTCATGTTGTTTCTCCTCGGTGTCTGTCTGCTGGACGGAGACCTCCAACTGTCGGGGTATGTGTCTGTGTTCATGTTGTTTCTCCTCGGTGTCTGCTGGACGGAGACCTCGAGCTATCGGAGTATGTGTCTGTGTTCATGTTGTTTCTCCTCAGTGTCTGTCTGCTGGACGGAGACGTCCCACTGTCGGGGTATGTGTCTGTGTTCATGTTGTTTCTCCTCGGTGTCTGTCTGCTGGACGGAGACCTCCAACTGTCGGGGTATGTCTCTGTGTTCATGTTGTTTCTCCTCGGTGTCTGTTTGCTGGACGGAGACCTCCAACTGTCGGGGTATGTGTCTGTGTTCATGTTGTTTCTCCTCGGTGTCTGTCTGCTGGCCGGAGACCTCCAACTGTCGGGGTATGTGTCTGTGTTCATGTTTTTTCTCCTCGGTGTCTGTCTGCTGGACGGAGACCTCCAAGTGTCGGGGTATGTGTCTGTGTTCATGTTGTTTCTCCTCGGTGTCTGTCTGCTGGACGGAGACCTCCAAGTGTCGGGGTATGTGTCTGTGTTCATGTTGTTTCTCCTCGGTGTCTGTCTGCTGGACGGAGACCTCGAGCTATCGGAGTATGTGTCTGTGTTCATGTTGTTTCTCCTCGGTGTCTGTCTGCTGGACGGAGACCTCCAAGAGTCGGGGTATGTGTCTGTGTTCATGTTGTTTCTCCTCGGTGTCTGTGTTCATGTTGTTTCACCTCGGTGTCTGTCTGCTGGACGGAGACCTCCAAGTGTCGGGGTATGTGTCTGTGTTCATGTTGTTTCTCCTCGGTGTCTGTCTGCTGGACGGAGACCTCGAGCTATCGGAGTATGTGTCTGTGTTCATGTTGTTTCTCCTCGGTGTCTGTCTGCTGGACGGAGACCTCCAAGAGTCGGGGTATGTGTCTGTGTTCATGTTGTTTCTCCTCGGTGTCTGTGTTCATGTTGTTTCTCCTTGGTGTCTGTGTTCATGTTGTTTCTTCTCGGTGTATGTGTTCATGTTGTTTCTCCTCGGTGTCTGTGTTCATATTGTTTCTCCTCGGTGTCTTTCTGCTGATGGAGATCTCCAACTGTCGGGGTATGTGTCTGTGTTCATGTTGTTTCTCCTCGGTGTCTGTGTTCATGTTGTTTCTCCTCGGTGTCTGTCTGCTGGACGGAGACGTCCCACTGTTGGGGTATGTGTCTGTGTTCATGTTGTTTCTCCTCGGTGTCTGTCTGCTGGACCGAGACCTCCAACTGTCGGGGTATGTGTCTGTGTTCATGTTGTTTCTCCTCGGTGTCTGTGTTTATGTTGTTTCTCCTCGGTGTCTGTGTTTATGTTGTTTCTACTCGGTGTCTGTCTGCTGGACGGAGGAGACGTCCAACTGTCGGGGTATGTGTCTGTGTTCATGTTGTTTTAACTCGGTGTCTGTGTTCATGTTGTTTCTCCTCGGTGTCTGTCTGCTGGACGGAGACCTCCAACTGTCGGGGTATGTGTCTGTGTTCATGTTGTTTCTCCTCGGTGTCTGTGTTCATGTTGTTTCTCCTCTGTGTCTGTCTGCTGGACGGAGACGTCCCACTGTCGGGGTATGTGTCTATGTTCATGTTGTTTCTCCTCGGTGTCTGTCTGCTGGACGGAGACGTCCCACTGTCGGGGTATGTGTCTGTGTTCATGTTGTTTCTCCTCGGTGTCTGTCGACCGCCAACTGTCGGAGTATGTGTCTGTGTTCATGTTGTTTCTCCTCGGTGTCTGTCTGCTGGAAGGAGACGTCCCACTGTCGGGGTATGTGTCTGTGTTCATGTTGTTTTTCCTTGGTGTCTGTCTGCTGGAAGGAGACGTCCCACTGTCGGGGTATGTGTCTGTGTTCATGATGTTTCTCCTCGGTGTCTGTCTGCTGGAAGGAGACGTCCCACTGTCGGTGTATGTGTCTGTGTTCATGTTGTTTCTCCTCGGTGTCTGTCTGCTGATGGAGACGTCCAACTGTCGGAGTATGTGTCTGTGTTCATGTTGTTTCTCCTCGGTGTCTGTCTGCTGGAAGGAGACGTCCCACTGTCGGGGTATGTGTCTGTGTTCATGTTATTTCTCCTCGGTGTCTGTCTGCTGGAAGGAGACGTCCCACTGTCGGGGTATGTGTCTGTGTTCATGTTGTTTCTCCTCGGTGTCTGTCTGCTGATGGAGACGTCCAACTGTCGGAGTATATGTCTGTGTTCTTGTTGTTTCTCCTCGGTGTCTGTCTGCTGATGGAGACCTCCAAGTGTCGGGGTATGTGTCTGGGTTATGATGTTTCTCCTCGGTGTCTGTCTGCTGATGGAGACCTCCAACTGTCGGGGTATGTGTCTGTGTTCATGTTGTTTCTCCTCGGTGTCTGTCTGCTGATGGAGACCTCCAACTGTCGGGGTATGTGTCTGTGTTCATGTTGTTTCTCCTCGGTGTCTGTCTGCTGATGGAGACCTCCAACTGTCGGGTGTTGTGTCTGTGTTCATGTTGTTTCTCCTCGGTGTCTGTCTGCTGATGGAGACCTCCAAGTGTCGGGGTATGTGTCTGTGTTCATGTTGTTTCTCCTCGGTGTCTGTCTGCTGATGGAGACCTCCAAGTGTCGGGGTATGTGTCTGTGTTCATGTTGTTTCTCCTCGGTGTCTGTCTGCTGATGGAGACCTCCATGTGTCGGGGTATGTGTCTGTGTTCATGTTGTTTCTCCTCGGTGTCTGTCTGCTGATGGAGACCTCCAAGTGTCGGGGTATGTGTCTGGGTTATGATGTTTCTCCTCGGTGTCTGTCTGCTGATGGAGACCTCCAACTGTCGGGGTATGTGTCTGTGTTCATGTTGTTTCTCCTCGGTGTCTGTCTGCTGATGGAGACCTCCAACTGTCGGGGTATGTGTCTGTGTTCATGTTGTTTCTCCTTGGTGTCTGTCTGCTGATGGAGACCTCCAACTGTCGGGTGTTGTGTCTGTGTTCATGTTGTTTCTCCTCGGTGTCTGTCTGCTGATGGAGACCTCCAAGTGTCGGGGTATGTGTCTGTGTTCATGTTGTTTCTCCTCGGTGTCTGTCTGCTGACGGAGATCTCCAACTGTCGGGGCATGTGTCTGTCTGCTCACTGTTGATCTTAGGTATTTGCTGGTTCTTCGGTATCTTTTGAAGCACTGTTTCGTAACCTCTATGTATAAACTGGCAACTGTGTGCGGTTATATCCGGGATGGCAAGGACAGCTGCGCCTGGCATACAGTCAAGACAACTTGGGGCTGGCATCAAGTCAAGACAACCTGGGGCTGGCATGTAGTCAAGACAACCTGGGGCTGGCATGCAGTCAAGACAACCTGGGCTAACTATAGTCTACTGTTTGTGTCGAGTCGCTTTGACACTTGGCCATTGTTCATTGAAACATATAGGTGATCTTGGGCCCATTTTATGATGTTGTAAGCCGTGTATATTGTGTGTATGCTCGTGTGTGTATGTGTATATGCTTTCGTGCGTATGCGAGGGAATGTGTATTTGATAGCGAGAGGGTGTGTGTCTGTCTGTGTGTGGGTGAGAGTGAAAGAGAGTGTGATATAGAGTGAATGAAAGATAGAGAGAGTGACTTAATGGGTGAAATAGTGATTGCGAGTGAGTGAGAGAGATAGAGTGAGTGAGCGAACAAGAGAGAGAGAGAGAGAGAGAGAGAGAGAGAGAGAGAGAGAGTGGAAGAATGGATTTGTTAGTGTGTGTGAGTGTGTGTGTGCGCGTGCATTGTTTGTGAGTGTCTATGTGTGTGTGTTGATGAGAAGAGAGTGAGAGAGAGAGAGAGAGAGAGAGAGAGAGAGAGAGAGAGAGAGAGAGAGAGAGAGAGATTTAAGGGCACGCATATCATGTAACATGCTATTCCACATTTTGTTTGTATTCTCATGTTCATATTATCATTTTGAATGCCACCGAATGCCACCGTGGGTGGGTGAGGAGATGTGAGTGTGGGTGAGAGATGTGTGGGCGGGGATGTGTATAGGGAATGCATGTGGGGGATGTGTATGTGTGTGTGTGTGTGGGGGGGGGGGGGGTGGGGGGAATGCGTTTATGGGTGGGGTGTTGTGTGGGAGGGGAGATGTGTGAGGGATGAGGGAGGTGTGGGATGTGGGATGTGCGGGTGGATGAAGGATGTATGTGAGGATGGGGGATATGTGTTTGGCTGGGTGGTTGGGTTGTGTGTGGGTGGGAGGGTAGATGAGAGATGCATGTGTTGATGGGTGGGTGGGTGATGTGTGGGTGTGAGTGGTTGATGGATGAATACGTGAGTGGGGGGATGTGTGTGAGAGATGAGTGTATGGGTGTGGCATGTGTGTGTGGGTGGGAAGGCGGATGTGTGTGGGTGGGGGATATGTGGGTGGTGGGGTGTGTGTGGGTGATTGGTGTGTATTTTTAGATGAGGAATGTGTTGATGGGTGAGGATGTGTGTATGGGTTGGGAGATGTGTGTGTGTGTGTGTGTGTGTATGTGTGAGTGAGATGTGTTGTTAAGGATTGTGATTGGGGATTGGAGATTGGGGGGGGGGAGGGGTTGGCGAGTGGGTGGGTGGAGGATGTATGGGGAGGGTGAGTGTGTGTAGGTTGGGATTGGGAGGGAATGTGTGGGTGTGGGATGTGTGGATGGGGGAGATTGTGTGGGTGGGTGATATGTGTGCAAGTGGGGAATGTGTGGGTGGGTGCGGGTTTTGTGTGTGGGTAAGTGCAGGATATGTGAGTTGGCGTGAATATGTGTGTGCGGGTGTTGGATATGTGGTTGGGGGATGTGTGTTCGGCTGATGGTTGGGGTGTGTGAGTGGGTGGTGGAGGATATGTGTGTGGGTGACTGTTTGTAGGTTATGGGATGGGTGGTGGATGTGTGCGTGTGGGTGGGGAGATGTGTGAAGGTGGGGGATGTGTGGGTGGGTATGCATAGTTGGTTGCATGCATGTGTGCCTGGGTTTGTGTGTGGGTGGGTGGGGGATGTGTGTGTGTGTGTGGGAGATGTGTGTGTGTGTGTGTGTGTGTGTGTGTGGAGATGGTGTATGTGGGGGTGTGTGGGGATGTGTGGTTTGGGGGATGGGTGGATGGATGGGGTCATGTATGTGCCTGTGAGTATGTGTGTGGTTGGGTGGCGGATGTGTGTGTGGGGGACATGCGGATGGATAGGGTATGGGTGGGTGGGGTATTTGTCTCATAAGATGGTAACATGCATTGTTTATGCTTACAACATTCATTTGACAATGTTTTTTTCCTATGTGAATGTACTATGCACTGATGAACGAAAAATGAGTGATTGGAAGGGCCGAATGTAAGACGGGCCTGCGTGCCCAATTTGTTACCCTTCGAAAATAAAGTTTGTTCGTTTGTTCGTTCATTCGTTCGTTCTTCCACCCGCTGCACGGATGGTTGTATGACACGTCCTTGAGAAAATTTTTCTACCCAGCTATGCACCGCTTTATAGGACAAACATTTGTCAGTATAAACAAGAAGCATTTCCTTATGAATTGATTGATTGATTGATTGATTTAGGAACCGACATCACAGCATTCGGGACATTCCCATACGTGCTCCGTCCCCATCCTCAGCAGCCAGCGAAGAGTTCCAACACTAATAGTTCCAGTAGCTTCCTTATAAATGTCCTTTGCAGGCAGTCCTTTTGCCACAAAAAAGGCACAACAGCACGTTGCCCTTTGGTTGTACACTCCGTAAGTATAGTCGCCAGATTGTTCACCTAGCGCCACCTGACGAACGGGAATATAAAGTTGGATGTTGCTGTCACATAATGACACATGTAGAAAACACCAACTACATTTACCTGCCATCCCATAGAACTGTGTGACACTTATTGACTCGCCGGCGTGTATATGACAAACTCACATATATGTGTGTGTATGTGTTTATGAGTGTGTATGCAAATGTATGTATATATGTATATGCTTACACATACACACGTATCTGCATTACATTCTTTTCTCAAGTACATTTGTCGTCCCCGTTTTTGTGTTCGTTTTGTTTCATTTTTCACCAACTCTGTCTGGTTGTGCCGTCTCATATTGTCATGTCCCTTGACGCGTATTGTGTATTGTGTATCTGTAATCGTGATACTGCAGCTGTTCATCCAGTATACTGATTGGTTTGTTGGTTGAAACTTGTCCTCGTGTCTCAGGGTGTGTCCTGTCATCGAGCTTCCCACCTATGATTTGTGTTCATTTGGTTTCTAGTATGGACTCGGCAACAGTAACCCCCTATCTCGATACCATGTGAGATAGGAGTTAAGACAATTATATCGTGAAATGAAGAACCAATACAGGAACGTTCAGTTGCCTGGTATGGAATGAGATTGCAAAAGGCCAGAAAATGTCAATGTTTCGAAGCTTTAGACTCTCAAATGCCGTCCTCTGGAGCTGCAGTAACTTGTGGACGGCACAGCACTGGCTGGCGCTGGAGGCGTGGGTCGATAGGAACTGCGTTAATCTCACAGCGAGTATTTGTGTCAAGTGCATCATTCATTGAAGATTGTGCCGAGTGCTGAGCTTGCTATAAATTGTTGGAGTGAGACCTGCTTTGTGTATCCGTGTTTGTTGTATTATACATTGCTAGAGTGAGCCGTGTATCCCACTTCTTATACACTGTTGCATTGAATCATTGTCCTGTTGACCTCTGTTTCTTATACTATTCATTGTTGGATTGAGTATTGTGCTGAATATCAGCGTTTCTTGTAGATACATGGTTTGAGCCATATGCTGTGTATCAATGTTTGTTGTACATTGTTGGGTTGACCCATGTGCTGCATGTCTATGTTTGTAATACATTGTTGGGTTGATCACGCGCTGTGTCTACGTGCTTAATACATTGTTGGGTTGACCCATGTGCTGTGTGTTTACGTTTGTAATATGTTGTTATGTTGAATCACATGCTGTGTGTCTACGTGTGTAATACATTGTTGGGTTCAATCATGTGCTGTGTGTCTACATTTGTAATACATTGTTGGGTTGAAAAATGTACTGCGTGTCTACATTTGTAATACATTGTTGGGTTGAATCATGTGATGTGTGTCTACATCTGTAATACACTGTTGGGTTGAATCATATATTGTGTGTCTACGTCTGTAATACACTGTTGGGTTGAATCATGTGATGTGTGTCTACGTCTGTAATACACTGTTGGGTTGAATCATATATTGTGTGTCTACGTCTGTAATACACTGTTGGGTTGAATCATGTGATGTGTGTCTACGTCTGTAATACACTGTTGGGTTGAATCATATATTGTGTGTCTACGTCTGTAATACACTGTTGGGTTGAATCATGTGATGTGTGTCTACGTCTGTAATACACTGTTGGGTTGAATCATATATTGTGTGTCTACGTCTGTAATACACTGTTGGGTTGAATCATATATTGTGTGTCTACGTCTGTAATACACTGTTGGGTTGAATCATATATTGTGTGTCTACGTCTGTAATACACTGTTGGGTTGAATCATATATTGTGTGTCTACGTCTGTAATACACTGTTGGGTTGAATCATGTGATGTGTGTCTACGTCTGTAATACACTGTTGGGTTGAATCATATATTGTGTGTCTACGTCTGTAATACACTGTTGGGTTGAATCATATATTGTGTGTCTACGTCTGTAATACATTGTTGGGTTGAATCATGTGATGTGTGTCTACGTCTGTAATACACTGTTGGGTTGAATCATATATTGTGTGTCTACGTCTGTAATACACTGTTGGGTTGAATCATATATTGTGTGTCTACGTCTGTAATACACTGTTGGGTTGAATCATATATTGTGTGTCTACGTCTGTAATACACTGTTGGGTTGAATCATATATTGTGTGTCTACGTCTGTAATACACTGTTGGGTTGAATCATATATTGTGTGTCTACGTCTGTAATACACTGTTGGGTTGAATCATATATTGTGTGTCTACGTCTGTAATACATTGTTGGGTTGAATCATGTGATGTGTGTCTACGTCTGTAATACACTGTTGGGTTGAATCATATATTGTGTGTCTACGTCTGTAATACACTGTTGGGTTGAATCATATATTGTGTGTCTACGTCTGTAATACACTGTTGGGTTGAATCATATATTGTGTGTCTACGTCTGTAATACACTGTTGGGTTGAATCATATATTGTGTGTCTACGTCTGTAATACACTGTTGGGTTGAATCATATATTGTGTGTCTACGTCTGTAATACACTGTTGGGTTGAATCATATATTGTGTGTCTACGTCTGTAATACACTGTTGGGTTGAATCATATGTTGTGTGTCTACGTCTGTAATACACTGTTGGGTTGAATCATATATTGTGTGTCTACGTCTGTAATACACTGTTGGGTTGAATCATATATTGTGTGTCTACGTCTGTAATACACTGTTGGGTTGAATCATATATTGTGTGTCTACGTCTGTAATACACTGTTGGGTTGAATCATATATTGTGTGTCTACGTCTGTAATACACTGTTGGGTTGAATCATATATTGTGTGTCTACGTCTGTAATACACTGTTGGGTTGAATCATATATTGTGTGTCTACGTCTGTAATACACTGTTGGGTTGAATCATATATTGTGTGTCTACGTCTGTAATACACTGTTGGGTTGAATCATATATTGTGTGTCTACGTCTGTAATACACTGTTGGGTTGAATCATATATTGTGTGTCTACGTCTGTAATACACTGTTGGGTTGAATCATATATTGTGTGTCTACGTCTGTAATACACTGTTGGGTTGAATCATATATTGTGTGTCTACGTCTGTAATACACTGTTGGGTTGAATCATATATTGTGTGTCTACGTCTGTAATACACTGTTGGGTTGAATCATATATTGTGTGTCTACGTCTGTAATACACTGTTGGGTTGAATCATATATTGTGTGTCTACGTCTGTAATACACTGTTGGGTTGAATCATATATTGTGTGTCTACGTCTGTAATACACTGTTGGGTTGAATCATATATTGTGTGTCTACGTCTGTAATACACTGTTGGGTTGAATCATATGTTGTGTGTCTACGTCTGTAATACACTGTTGGGTTGAATCATGTGATGTGTGTCTACGTCTGTAATACACTGTTGGGTTGAATCATATGTTGTGTGTCTACGTCTGTAATACACTGTTGGGTTGAATCATATATTGTGTGTCTACAACTGTAATACACTGTTGGGTTGAATCATATATTGTGTGTCTACGTCTGTAATACACTGTTGGGTTGAATCATATATTGTGTGTCTACAACTGTAATACACTGTTGGGTTGAATCATATATTGTGTGTCTACAACTGTAATACACTGTTGGGTTGAATCATATATTGTGTGTCTACAACTGTAATACACTGTTGGGTTGAATCATATATTGTGTGTCTACGTCTGTAATACACTGTTGGGTTGAATCATATATTGTGTGTCTACAACTGTAATACACTGTTGGGTTGAATCATATATTGTGTGTCTACAACTGTAATACACTGTTGGGTTGAATCATATATTGTGTGTCTACAACTGTAATACACTGTTGGGTTGAATCATATATTGTGTGTCTACAACTGTAATACACTGTTGGGTTGAATCATATATTGTGTGTCTACGTCTGTAATACACTGTTGGGTTGAATCATATATTGTGTGTCTACAACTGTAATACACTGTTGGGTTGAATCATATGTTGTGTGTCTACAACTGTAATACACTGTTGGGTTGAATCATATATTGTGTGTCTACAACTGTAATACACTGTTGGGTTGAATCATATATTGTGTGTCTACAACTGTAATACACTGTTGGGTTGAATCATATATTGTGTGTCTACATCTGTAATACACTGTTGGGTTGAATCATATATTGTGTGTCTACAACTGTAATACACTGTTGGGTTGAATCATATATTGTGTGTCTACAACTGTAATACACTGTTGGGTTGAATCATATATTGTGTGTCTACAACTGTAATACACTGTTGGGTTGAATCATATATTGTGTGTCTACAACTGTAATACACTGTTGGGTTGAATCATATGTTGTGTGTCTACAACTGTAATACACTGTTGGGTTGAATCATATGTTGTGTGTCTAAATTTGTAATACACTGTTGGGTTGAATCATATATTGTGTGTCTACAACTGTAATACACTGTTGGGTTGAATCATATGTTGTGTGTCTACAACTGTAATACACTGTTGGGTTGAATCATATATTGTGTGTCTAAATTTGTAATACACTGTTGGGTTGAATCATATGTTGTGTGTCTAAATTTGTAATACACTGTTGGGTTGAATCATATATTGTGTGTCTACAACTGTAATACACTGTTGGGTTGAATCATATGTTGTGTGTCTACAACTGTAATACACTGTTGAGTTGAATCATATATTGTGTGTCTACAACTGTAATACACTGTTGGGTTGAATCATATGTTGTGTGTCTACAACTGTAATACACTGTTGGGTTGAATCATATATTGTGTGTCTACAACTGTAATACACTGTTGGGTTGAATCATATGTTGTGTGTCTACAACTGTAATACACTGTTGGGTTGAATCATATGTTGTGTGTCTACAACTGTAATACACTGTTGGGTTGAATCATATGTTGTGTGTCTACAACTGTAATACACTGTTGGGTTGAATCATATATTGTGTGTCTACATCTGTAATACACTGTTGGGTTGAATCATATGTTGTGTGTCTACGTCTGTAATACACTGTTGGGTTGAATCATATGTTGTGTGTCTACGTCTGTAATACACTGTTGGGTTGAATCATATGTTGTGTGTCTACGTCTGTAATACACTGTTGGGTTGAATCATATGTTGTGTGTCTACAACTGTAATACACTGTTGGGTTGAATCATATATTGTGTGTCTACGTCTGTAATACACTGTTGGGTTGAATCATATATTGTGTGTCTACAACTGTAATACACTGTTGGGTTGAATCATATATTGTGTGTCTACGTCTGTAATACACTGTTGGGTTGAATCATATATTGTGTGTCTACGTCTGTAATACACTGTTGGGTTGAATCATATATTGTGTGTCTACGTCTGTAATACACTGTTGGGTTGAATCATATATTGTGTGTCTACAACTGTAATACACTGTTGGGTTGAATCATATATTGTGTGTCTACAACTGTAATACACTGTTGGGTTGAATCATATATTGTGTGTCTACAACTGTAATACACTGTTGGGTTGAATCATATATTGTGTGTCTACGTCTGTAATACACTGTTGGGTTGAATCATATATTGTGTGTCTACAACTGTAATACACTGTTGGGTTGAATCATATGTTGTGTGTCTACAACTGTAATACACTGTTGGGTTGAATCATATATTGTGTGTCTAAATTTGTAATACATTGTTGGGTTTCATGCAGCGGAGAGCCGCAGTGACTGCCTCCACCTCCATTCTAAAGCTGGATGTTGTGTTTATCTCCGTTGTTAGTTACCCTGCGGTCCAAGACACTCGCAACATTCATCTCAGATACCAAGTCTCCGTTGTTACGAGGGTGAGTCAATAAGTAAGTCACATAGTTCTGTGATGGCAGGTAAATGTAGTTGGTGTTCTCTACAGGTGTCATTAGGTGACAGAAACATCGAACTGTATATTCATGTTCGTCAGGTGGCGCTAGGTGTCTCATGCGCATGCGCAGCACATAAACAAAATGGCGACTGTACTTACGGAGTGTACAACCAAAGAGCAACGTGCTGTTGTGCGGTTTTTTTGTTGTTTTTTTGTGTGTGTGTGTGGGCAAAAATGACTGCCTGCAAAGGACATTCATAAGGAAATGATTTGTGTTTATGCTGACAAATGTTTGTCCCGTAAAGCGATGCAAAGCTGGGTAGAAAAATTTTCTCAAGGACGCTCTAAAATTGTTGATAAAATCCGATCTGATCGTCTTGTTGAGATTGCAACAGAAGCATCGTGCAGCGGGTGGAGGAGATGTAGCATCTGCAATAGGGTGCTCACGTGGTTCAGCATACAGCATAATGCATGATCGATTGAAATTTAAGAAAGTGTGCTCAAGGTGGGTACCCAGACAGTTGAAGGAGGAACACAAAATGAACTGATTTGGCCTGTCCTTGCATCATCTCTGTCGATACGAAGGTGAAGGAGAAGACATGCTGAACAGGATTGTTACTGGGGACGAATCATGGGTGCATCACTACCAGCCCGAATAAAAGCGTGCTTCAATGAAATGTAAACATCCTTCTTCGCCTTGTGCCTAAAAATTCAAGGTTACGCCAACAGCAGGGGAGATTAAGCTGACAGTGTTCTGGGATTGTCAAGGAGTGCTTTTAACCAATTATTTCAAGAAGAAAAGTGACAATGTGAATTCTGAATCGTACTGTGAAGATCCATCGATGTTTCATGATGCAATTAGAAGAAAACGTCCAGGACTGCTGACTAGAGGCATGTTGCTTCTTCATGACAATGCCAGACCACATACGGCTCAATTAACTCAGGCGAAAATTAACCAACTAAGGTGGGAAGTTCTGGAACATCCACCTTACAGCCTCGACTTAGCCCCTAGCGATTTCCACCTTTTTGATCCATTGACAACCCACCTTGGCGGGAGACATTTCGCGAATGTCGCCGAAGTTGAATGTGAAGTGAAAACGTGGTTTAGAAAACAGAGCACGCAGTTCTATGCAGCTGGTTTGGGAGGACTGGTAAAAAGATGGGATAAGTGTATCAATGTTGGTGGAAATTATTTTGAGAAATAAAGGGACAATGTATGTATAACAATAAACTGGTTTCAAGTTGTTATCATATTTAGTTATTTTTCTACAGCCATTTGTGACTGACTTATTGACTTCCCCTCGTAGTTACCCTGCAGACCAAGGTATTGGCAACATTCATCTCAGTAACCACATCTCCGTTGTTAGTTACCGGACAGTCCAAGGTATTGGCAACATTTATCTCAGTAACCACAACTCCGTTGTTAGTTACCGGACAGTCCAAGGTATTGGCAACATTCATCTCAGTAACCACATCTCCGTTGTTAGTTACCGGACAGTCCAAGGTATTGGTGTCAACGTCCTAGATACCTAGGGGAATGAAACTCGGGTTCATACAGGCAACACACTCCGTTCTGATACTGTCTGACATAATTTATTTACAGTAAGCTGGCGAAGAATGGTTTTCGCAGCCAGCTACGTGGCGAACATGATCACAGGAGTTCATAACAAAGCCATCATACATAATCATTACAACAAACTCTATCATCTATCTATCTAATGAGTAAGACTCCTAAATACACTTGTGTTCAATCTATCAAGTCCCCCTTAAGTTAAGCCCTGTTGCTTGTTCGATGTCCAGGCGTCTGCCCTCTAACGTGTCTCGGACACGGGCTGTAACTCTCCCCGAGCTTCTCGTGGAACAGGTCCTGGCACGCGGTCAGCGTGTCCACGGAGCTGTAGGCGAACTGACCGTCTCGAAGGCTCTAGATTGTTCGAGCATTCGAGTGTGTCTCCCTTGTATTGGGGTTATGTCCCTTCTCTAATTCCCTTCTATCTTTATGTTCCTATCGACTCCATGTGAGACTCTGACAGGGGTCCCCCTCCCCCGCTTCTATGGGTTAGTATATGGTAATTAGTCTGCACTAATTCTGTCATAGGATCACATGAAGTTGGTGTTTGGTAGTTTCGTGGATGGGAACCTGGCCATCTACATACTTGCACTATTAACTCATGTATTTCCCCGTACAACAATCCAGGGTGATTGCTGAAGAGCCCCTATCTCTTCCATATCCTTAAACATGCTTATCCGACCGAAGTTCCCTGACGCTTCTAGTTGTATCTGCAACCGCGCCCTTCTCAAGTATCCATATGATACCAGGATATTAAACTCTGTGTTAGACAGGTTTAACAAGACAAATTGTCTTGGCTTATTTAAGAATACTTGCAATTCTTGTCCTGAATGTGTATTTTGATACACTTTTACTTCCGTATGTTTTATAGTGCTTAATATATATATGCTGTCATAGTCTTGCTCGTATCTAGGTAACTAAACTTGGGTTCATACAGGCAACAATAAATCTGTTCGTTATGAGATCGAATATTTATTGTATTTACATATACAGTATGCGTTGGCGCAGTGGGTAAACAGACCCGCGTTATATTACATCTCCCACATAGTGAACCTCAAACACATTAAGTATCATTTAACAGTCTAGCAAACTATCTAGCCTATGTCTATATATCTATTGATATCTATAGAGTCCCTCAAAGGCAGGCCCTGTTGCCTCTCTCAAGTCCATCTGTCCTCTCCCGGTCTCCGCGTGTCCTAACTAGACACGGGCGGTAACTCTGCCCGAGTTCCTCGTGGACCCCGCATTAGGCGGGCCACATCAGTGTCCACGGAATCATGGACTTGGTGACCATCTCTTTTGAGAAGGTTCTAGATTACTCGGGTCCTGCTCGACTCAATGGTTTCCCTTGGGCTGGAATTGCAGCCCTTTACTAAATGTGCAAGTGAGGCGGTGACAGGATCCCTCCTCCCCCGTGACATGATTTGTTGTTGGGAATTAGATCCGTTCTAATTCTGTCACCGAATCACATACAGTTGGTGTTGTAGTTTGGTGGATAGTAACCTGGCAACCTACCTATTAGCACTAAAAACTCATGTATTCTACCATACAACACTTGTCTGATTTGGTGCAGAGATCCCTGTCTCTCGTGTGCTTAAATATGCTTATCAGACCGAAGTTACGTGGCATTTTAATAGTTGTATTTACAACTTGCCCTTCTCATAGTACCCGAAATGGTACCCAGACAAATAACCCCTATATAATAGAGGGTTAACAAGACCGAAGTCTTGGCTAAATAAGTACACCTTCCAATCTTGAGCTGTGTGTGTATTTCTATACACTTTTACTCCCGTATGTTATATAATGCTAAATATGTAGTTACCTTGTTCTTTTATCCCCCTCATACTACAAGTGTCCCTGTTGGCTTGTTAGTGTGCTTGACTAATAAGTTGATGTTTCTAATAAAGTGACTGTATTTTAACTTGATAGTGTTGAGTTTTAAGGTTTGTGTACTGTGTGTGCTGAATGTGTGGCGTATTTCCAAGCGTCACGAGTTGGGATAACCTCAATCATGAACTACTGCACTGTGTGCAATACATGAACAGGCATTCCAAGTAGTGGTGCTTAGATGTATCCTAACTGCTAAGCTATGTATATTAACTCAGTATTAAACTAAGTACTACACATGTATTCACAAATTAGACAAGTCATACAATTTACATGAAAGACGCAGACAAATTAAAATAAATACGGTTTGCGTACAATTTGTCCGCCAAGTGTGTCGTTCTCTCATTTAATCCATTCACACAGTCATTCACTCACTTTGCATTAAAAATAGTATTTGGTTAAAATATATAATTAAAGATGAGGTAAGTGTTATTGCCCTTAGAAAAAATGGGCTAGGCGATATTTGCCCTTTAAGAAAATACGTACTTCTTGTACGATGACTCACAAATGGGTTATAATTTAAATAGAGACAATTGTATAGGACGGTTCTTTAGCCTAGGAATGGTACCGCCTGTAATATTAATGTCGAATATGTACAAATTACAGGTTAATACAATTTATATACATCAATAATGGAAATATAATACATACTTAATCCTAAACTAATTAATTAATTAAATCCAACGATGATGTGCGCGTTGTCCTACTGTCGCTAGCGTGTTATGCCATGAATGGTAAAGCTAGTATGGCTGTCTCTTGAGTGTCGTAGTCGATGGGGTTCTGTTTCGGCTGTTTGTAAAGTTACGTAGTAACAGCAAGTATGGCATGTTCTTAATGTCCTATATAACGGGTTCTTACAGAATTCGGAGTTAGTTCGTTGGTGGATCTTATTGGTTGACACAAACACAGTTACTGTTTCTTGCTGGAATCGTTCTAGCGCTTAGGCACTTGATGGTATAGTTCTCAACGTAACGTATCATGTTCTTGGGTGTCGTAATTCAACTAATCACTGAGAGTACTCTAGCAGGTGTAGAGTTCCACTGTAATATGCAACCGACTAAAAGTATCACAGTTTATAGTATGGCTAATGGTCGATGTGATCAGAGTCATTCTACTGGCGCATTCACCTGCCGTGACAAAAGGTCAGCCACAATGTTGTCGGTGCCTCTGATGTGGCGGATTTCGAAGTCGAAATCTTGAAGTAGAAGACACCATCTTTGTAGCCGATGGTTTTTAGGCGACCCCTGGTTAAGGACTAATAATGGCGAACTGTCAGTGAGGACCACAAAGTGACTCCCTAAGAGGAACTTCGATAATCTCAATATACAAAACACTAGGCTTAAACACTCTAATTCAACTGTGGCATACCGAGTCTCAGCCTTCTTTAGTTTGCGGCTTACATAGAGAATTGGGTGTTTTATGCCATCCATTTCCTGCATCAAGCATCCTCCTATTGCGATAGCGCTCGCATCTGTGGTCAAAATAAAGGGTAAATTTATGTTGGGTAATCGTAAGACTGGTGGATTAGAAAAAATATGTTTCAATTTACACATTGCATCATCTAAGCTGGTACTTTTACAAATTTTTGATGGATGATTTTTAGTTAACATATCAGAAAAAACTGAGGTTAGTTCTGCCCAATGTGGAATAAATTTAGAATAATAGTTAATCAGGCCTAGTAAACTTCTAACTTGCTTCTTTGTGGTAGGTACTTCTAGCTTAAGGATCGTAGAAACAATTTTATCATCAGTCAACAATTTTCCTTCAGAAATTCTATGTCCAAGGAAGTCTATTTGTGTATAACCTATTTCAACCTTGGAAGGTTTGATAGTAAGTCCAAAAAGAGAGATTTGGTGGAAGACTTGTTTAAGGGTGAGTAAGTGAGAAGTCATATCAGAAGAATGGATGCATATATCATCAATATAAGCAACTACGTCATTAATTCCGTGTAATAACAATCTTGTTAGTCTTACAAATGTGGCCGGTGCGTTCTTGAGCCCAAACGGAAGATATAGCCATTCGTACAAGCCGAGAGGTGTTGCGAATGCTGTTATATGTCTACAAGAAGGGTGTAATGGAACTTGCCAATATCCTTTAGCTAAATCGGTCTTAGAAAATAAGGATGATTGAGCCATATTTAAGATAAGATCCTCACAGCTGTTCATTGGCTCTGCATCTGTTGTTGTTCTTGTATTTAATACTCGATAGTCAATGCACAAACGAATTGTCTGGTCCTTTTTCTTCACCAGAACAATCGGTGACGAATATTGAGACATCGATTTTTGAATAATGCCATTTTTCTCTAAGTCTAAAATTTCTTTATCTAAATTAGATCTGTAATGGAGAGGAATAGAATATGGTCTACATTTGACCGGTCTCAGATCTGTCAGCACAATTGAATGTGTTATTTTATCAGTGCGTCCAGGTTTGTTAGAAAAGATAGATTTATATTCGTCGAGGATAGTCAAAATGTCTTGTCGGTGTTGTTGTGTCAAAGTGTCAGAGATATGTATGTCATTTATACTTCCGTCGTCAGTCATGATTGGTACAGGGATTTCAGTGTTGTCCACGTCTGTCTGATTTACCACAGATGCTACCGTTTGTAAATTGTCTTCAATGTCATTGTCGTCGTCGTTGAGATCAATCGTTGTCAATATGTCGTCAAATTTGTCGTCGTTGTCGATATCACAGATTGTCGGTAATGTACATATGTCTTCGTCGTTTTCGTTGTCGTAAGAGTGTGTCGTTAACGATGCTTCGTTTGTCGAGGTGTCATTTCGTTGAGAAACTGTCGTTTCGTCTCCGTCGCCAGTTCGTTGAGTCAGTTCATTTGTCTCATTGTCCTGTCTAACATAATATGGTTTCCACATATTTCCATGGGATAATTGCAAGTTTCTATTTAAAGAGAATACAGTAGGGTTATTCCCCTTGTTGACCAGTTTCTGACATATAACACAAGATGTACAAAAGGTTTTAATATCCTGGTCAAACTTTGGCCAATAAAACTGGGTCAGGATAATAGCCTTGGTCATTTCGTATGTCATATGACCTCCAAAAGGGGAGTCATGGGCTATTGTTAGCACTTTGTTTCGATGTGCTTGTGGTAACACTATTTGCTGTGTCGTGGTCTGGTTTGTTGTGTAAAATCTCGTTAAGATGTTGTTTTGTAGCCTAAATGTCCACGATGCGTTCTTTGTTAATTTTGGCTTAAGGCCTACTAACTTAAAGTATGGTGCTAGTGTAGGGTCATTTTTCTGTTCATTTCCAAAATTGATGTTAGTTGAGTTTGGCGCTACTATTTCTAATGATTCCTGTAGTTGGTCGGTGTTGGTTTTGTGGGTTGTCTGTCGTGTTATTGCGTTTGTGTGTTGTGTGTTTTGTTGCACATTTACAGGCTTGGTATTTGGTACATGAGTAGCATCCTCAATTCGAGGTTTTAATTCGGTCGTATCGTTTCTTGATTCGACCGCCCCTGCATTGTACACCTCGGTAAATTCTTCCTGGATTACCTCAGTGGTTGTCTCCCTTGGTATTTTGGCAGTTTGAGACACGCAAGAATGGTGTTTCTCTTTTGTGTTGATATTTCTGTGGTGGATACCGTGTTTTTGCTCCCACCTTTTTATTTCTCTTTCAGAGCATGGATGTATGTTGGGTAAATTACCAAGTATAATATCCGCGACGGGATTTTCAAGGATAGCACACAATACTCGCCCCGATATGAACGGTGTTTGAATTTCGACCAAAGCAAGGGGGTATTTCTCTATTGTACCTGAAAATGTGCGACACGTCACATGTTTGTCTGTGTAGTCTTTAGCGTCTACCAATGTTCTCCTCACTCCACAGAGAGTTGCGCCGGAATCACGAATTAACGTGCCCTTTTTGTTGTTAACAAACCCTGTATAAAAAACTAGCTTGCCTGTAGATGATAAGGCAGCGTTAGCTAATTCATTTGCAATTGGGATTATGTGACCACAATGTAGTGTTGTGTCACGTTGGAACTTCGTACAGGTGTTGCAATTACTGTCTGTTATGGTGTTGATGACGTGTACAGCATTCCCAAGCTCGCTTTCATTGTCGTGTTGATTTTCACATTCATTTAGTGACTGAAGCTCTTCGTCAGACGACGTTTCTACTAATGCCGCATTGGCTTGTTTCAATAACTTTCGGCCTTCACAATCTTTATTATAGTGACCCCAGCTATTGCAGAAATAACATTTAATTGCTCTGTGGTAAGCCATGCGTTTAGCTGTTTGCTTCTCTACCATCTTTTTGAGGTGTTCAGGGTAGGTGGGTGATTTGTCACACATACCGTAACTGTCGTGATGAAAATTGCAATATTGGCACCTTACTACTTTAGCGACATTGGATCGTGGTTTAAATCTGCTCTGTGATTGTTTGGAGTATTTGGTGTTCACTACTGCAGCTGCTGTATCATTGTGACTTATATTATGTTGAAAAATATCCCTATTTGCTGTAAAAAATGCATTCCCTTTCGCCTCGATTTCCTGAATGCTCTTACAATCCATTTGTTTTAAGAACTTGGCAAAAGGTGTGGGGATGGTGCTAACTATTTTATCTATTATAATTAGTTCCTTAAGTTTATCATGGCTATTGTTGGTTTTAGCCGAGTTAATCCATTTTGTGCATATGTCTTGGACTGTACTGACATAATCTATGAAGGTTTGGTTTGGTTGTGGAGATAATTTGGCGAATTGTTGTTGGTAACCTGCAGTGTCTAAAGAAAAATGTTGGAGAATGCGTTGTTTTAGGTACTCATAGTCTTTTCGCATTTCCTGTGGTATTGTTTCTATTACTTTTAGTGGTTCAAGAGCCAAATTTCTCATTAGAATAAATGCCCAATCTGATTTACTGATTTTATGATGAGACATGAGGCACTCAAAATTTTCTAAGTAAGCGGAGATGGAATCTCCAGAACAGAAAGCCTTCACGAGACCTTTATATTTATTATATTTTTTGTTCCTCTTCTTTGCTTCTTAACTTATTTATTGATATTTCTGTGTTGGACTCCATTTCTATCTGTTTTAGTTTAATCTGTGTCTCGGCATTCAACTGGGCCTGTTTGGCGGCGGCCTCAAGTTCCATCTGTAATTTCTTTTCATCGGCCTCGATTTGCAATTTCTTTTCCTCTGCTTGCATCTGCAATTTCTTTTCATCTGCTTGCATCTGCAATTTCTTTTCTTCGGCTTCCATTTGAAGTTTCCTTTCCTCTCGTTCTATCGCTCTTTCTTCACGGGCAATGTTTTCTGCGTGTGTTTTCTGTGCCCATTCTGACAGTTTTTCTTCTTTATAACCTAACTTTATTCCTTGCTCAATGCATTTATCTAAGGAAGACATTTTGTGTTTTACTTGTATGTAATGTTTCTAAAGTTAAATCCCTTAGAAGGAATGTTGTGTACTCGAAAATGTTGTTAACTCCCTTACTTATTAATGTGTAAATCAAAATGCAAGGTTATGTTGGTGCAAACTTATGAATATGCAAAGAAATCAATATGATACACAATAATACATTGATGAAACATGAGAAGTACAGCTTAGAAGTACAATGAGTATGAGGTGAAACTTAGCTCTGAATTTTGAAGCTCCTCGATGTTATCTTGCACTCTCGTTACTGTTGGGAAGGTTTCATCGGTTGGACGCGGCACTTGTTGCGGAACAATCTGCTCGTGGAGCGAGAACACATTAGTCATTGTCGCACACAAAAAAAATGTCAAAATAATAACATGTCAAAAAAAAATTGTTTACAGAATCAAAATAAAGAGGCGCTGTGGAGGCAATGGTGAGACATTGCCGAGGGACTCAGATTACTTCTATTCTATCGCTAGATAGCTACTAGTTTTATGTAACCTTGTAACGTTAACAATTTCTTTGATTTAAACAAATCAATGTGTTATCAAAAATCAATGTGATATGCTTAAATAATTAATTTTACATGGCATTTAATAGGTTTTTAAGAAAACATTCTATGCCAAAACCGGAAAACTAGCCCCCAAAAAGCCTGTCATAGTCTTGCTCGTATCTAGGTAACTAAACTTGGGTTCATACAGGCAACAATAAATCTGTTCGTTATGAGATCGAATATTTATTGTATTTACATATACAGTATGCGTTGGCGCAGTGGGTAAACAGACCCGCGTTATATTACATCTCCCACATAGTGAACCTCAAACACATTAAGTATCATTTAACAGTCTAGCAAACTATCTAGCCTATGTCTATATATCTATTGATATCTATAGAGTCCCTCAAAGGCAGGCCCTGTTGCCTCTCTCAAGTCCATCTGTCCTCTCCCGGTCTCCGCGTGTCCTAACTAGACACGGGCGGTAACTCTGCCCGAGTTCCTCGTGGACCCCGCATTAGGCGGGCCACATCAGTGTCCACGGAATCATGGACTTGGTGACCATCTCTTTTGAGAAGGTTCTAGATTACTCGGGTCCTGCTCGACTCAATGGTTTCCCTTGGGCTGGAATTGCAGCCCTTTACTAAATGTGCAAGTGAGGCGGTGACATATGCACTCTTGTTTTCTCCCAAGTAACTACTTATGTTCCTGTTTGCCTGTTAGTGTGTTTACTGCTTTGTTACTTGCTCTAATAAAATGTGTGTGATTTAATTGTTAGTGTTTAGTTTTATGAGTCTGTCCTACCCAATGTCTAAAGTGTGTGCTACCTGTGTGTATGTGTTGTGTAGTACATCTCTAAGTGTCACGAGCTGGAATATCCCTTGTCATGAATTACGTCATCTGTGTAACGCATGTACAGGGTATTCAAACAGTGATTTTTAGAGTGAACCTATTTTATCTAACACTAAACACGTATACACAATTTTAGACAAGTGTTACATTTTACACTCAAAAACGCAGACAAATTAAAATAAATACTTTTTGCGTACAATTTGTCCGCTCAGTATATCGCTCTCTCATTTAATTCATTCACTCTCTGATTCGCACACCTTTCATTCAATATAATAATTTGTTAAAATATACAAATTAAGGTGGGGTAAATGTTGTCACCCTTAGAAAAAGGAAACTGGCGATATGCTATATTCAAAGCGTCAAGTACTATCTGTACTGGTGATAATAAATAGTTTATAAGTTAAATTGCAACAATTGTATTGAAAGAAAATTTTAACTATGAATGAAAATGTTTTTGACATATTATGATAGAAAATGTACAATTTGCATGTTTACATATTTTATGTATATAGCAAAGCACAAAAGTAATAAATATTTAACTAATAACATTAAATTAATTAACTCCAACGACGATCCATGTGTTGTCGTTCTTTTGTCCGTGTGCTGTTCCAGTAATGTTACAGTTCGTATGTAACGTTTTGGTGTCACATTCCTGTGTTGTCTCTCATATGTCGTAATAGTCATAGTATATCGCTGCGTGTATGTGCGATGTTCTGTTCCGTTTCTTTGCGAAGTCAATTGAAATCACGCGTATGCACAGTTCTTAATATTCGCATGATAACTTTCAGTTCTGTGATTGATGAAATAAATTCACAAATGTTAATATCCACAGTTCGGATTGTTTTTGATGTACTGCTAATTGCCAATATGGCCCAATATAGTTAACGGTTCTCAAAGTTTCATGTCTGTGATAACTATAAGTAGAGTATTTATTCAGTTGTCGACACTTCTAAATTAAAGTTCTACAGTAAGTGTAGAGGTACACTCTTTTATGCAACAGACTAAAATATCACAGCTTATCATATGGCCACTAATTAATGTAAATAGTGTTAATCTGCTGGTGCATTGGATAATTGTACTAATATGTCGGCAATTACATTATCCGTGCCTTCTTTAATTACCAGCAGTGGCGCCTTATCCACCAAGACAACGAAATGGGAACCTAAGAGGAACTTAGATAAACGACTAACACAAAAACCCAAACTTAATGCCTGCAATTCAGCTGTTGAATACTTGATTTCCGCTGTTTTCAGTTTACGACTGACATACAGGATTGGGTGTCTCACGCCTTCATATTCTTGCATCAGACATCCTCCGATTGCGATAGCACTTGCATCTGTAGTTAATATAAATGATAAATCTATGTTTGGTAATCTCAATATGGGTGGGTTCGAAAAAATGGATTTCAATTTGCAAATTGCATCCTCTAAACGGATACTCTTACAATTGCACATACTACATAATTGTATAGGTATCGATGTAAAAATAAGTCTAAATAATGTAAGAGTGAAAATGAATTTACCATAGGCATATCTCAAAGTTATATGAAAAATTTTGCACCAACAGGAGTTAATGAACTGTAGCATGGTTTTTGCTCTTTGAATTTGGCGCAATGTTGATTGATATCTAACTGAGATGGTAAATGTTATGGACAATATGTTTGTTATCCGGATGGTGTTGAAAGATACATTTTGAAAGGTAAGTAGTGTTGTTGCAAGTTGGGTTAACAGCAAAAGTAGCAGGAGTGTCAGTAGTTTGTCTTTGTTCATTTTAATGTTTGGTGAAAGTGATTTTTTACTCTTGTTGGTTGAGGTGTGTGTTTCAAAGACCTTGTTGTATTTGTCTGCTAAAGTGGTAGATGGTGAGTTGACAATGGTTGTCTTTGTGCTGATGGATTTAGATCCGCATCGTTTGGTGTTTTTGTTCATGCGATAAAGCAGTTTGTTTGTATGCAAACGTTTCTGACTTTGATTTTGTGTGAAGTCAATTGTTTGTGTTTGTTTATTTGCATACTGTTTGCTTGCATGAATGTTGTATGATGAAGTTATTTCTGTCTCTGTATCACTTTCTGCAGCTTTATGTGTTATTTCTGTTTTAGTTTTATGTGTCCTTGATCGATGATAAATTTGTGATGAACACATATGATGACACTTGTTTGATAATAATACGTCTTTGTCACTAGTAGTGTCCCTTGGATATCTTTGTATTCCTTGGTTATGTTTCTTGGAATTAATCACGTAATTGTTTCTAGTTTCTAGAGAAACAAATTGTTTCGACTCATACAGTTGGAAATTATGAGTTCTCTCAGTTGTTGGTTTGGTAACTGAGGTTTTGTCTTCACGAGAAACTGTCTGTAATGTGAAGTTGTCTTCATTGTCTTGTGTAGTAGTGTCGTTAAGAAGTACTGTCGTTGCTGTGCTTTTGTCATTGTTGTTTGTCAGATAATATGATTTCGGTTGAGAGTATTTTAAAGAAGTCGAGTCGGTTTGTAATGACTCGTCAAGCTGTTTGTCATGATTAAGAAGAGTTGTTGCTATTGTGTCGTTGACTTCGTCGTTTCCGTTATTACGAGAATGTGTCGTTAAAGTAGAATTGTCATCGTTATACTTGTCAATGTCGTTTCCGTTAGTCCGGTTAGTGTCCCCTGTTGTTTCTGTTTGGATTTTTATATGGGTTTTGTGAGTCATTTGTTTTGTCACTACATTGGCGTATTCTGTCTGTTGTTGCACATTTACAGGTTCACAATTTTTCGTTTCGGTGGCATCCTCAATTCGAGGTTTTATGCTGATGTTGTCATTGAAAGATTCGACCGCCCCTGTGTTATGCACCTCTGTGAATTCGTTTCGAATTCCGTCATCGGTGGTCTCCCTTGTGCTTTTGGCAGTTTGAGACATGCAAATGTGTTCTTTAGTTCTGGAATCACTGTTTGCTTTTTGGATGCAGTTTTTCTGTTCCCATTCCCTGATTTCTTCTTCGGAACAGGATTTTATATTAGGAAGATTTCCAAGAATAATATCAGCGCAAGGATCTTCTAATACTGCGCATAGCACTTGTCCTGACAGAAAAGGTGTCTGAATTTCGGCTAGTGCTAGGGGGTATCTTTCGATGGTGACAAACCCTTTCACAAATTTTAATTTGCCTTTAGACGCTAAGGCTGCGTTGGCCATTTCATTGGATATAGGGATTGTATGGCCACATTCCAAGGTTGTATCCAACTGAAATTTTCTGCACGTATTATAGGTGTTATTATTGATGGTGTTAATGATTTCTACCGCATTACTTGACTCACTCGCACTTTCATTCTGGATGTCACATTCATTCAGTTCTTCAATTTCTTCATCCGTAGATGTATCTATCAATGCAGCATTGGCCTGCTTCATCATCTTGCGGCCGTCGCAACGTCCTGAATAATGCCCGAAAGCTGAACAAAAGTAGCATTTGACCGCTCTCTTATACGCGTTTCTTTTTTTTTTTTTTTTTTGTTTTTCCACCATCATTTGAAGGTGATGTGGATAAGTTGGTGATTTATCACACATTGCGTACTGTTCGTGGGTCAAATGACAGTATTGACACAGGACTGGTTTTGTAAATTTAGAATGTTGTTTGAACCTATTCTCATTTTGTTTTGTATATTTGGTGTTTGTGACAGCTGCTGTTTCATTCTGACTCATATTTAACTGAAAAATATCACGATTAGCTGTGAAATATGCACTACCTTTATTTTCGACTTCTTGAATAGTCTTACAATCATTTTGTCTTAGAAATTTCGAGAAAGGAGTTGGTATGGTGTTCATGATCTTATCAATTATTATTAGGTCTGTTAGTTTATCATAGTTGTTATTTGTTTTCGCTGAGGTTATCCATTTTGTACAAATATCTTGGACTGTAGACACGTAGTCTATGAACGTTTGGTTAGGTGATGGTGTTAATTTTGAAAACTGCAACTAATAGCCTGCTGTGTCTAGTGAAAAATGTTGTAGTATTCTTTGTTTTAAATAGTCGTAATCTTTCCTCATGTCTTGTCGAATTGTTTCTATCACTTTTAAGGGCTCTAATGCTAAATTTCTCATAAACATAAACGCCCAATCGACGTTTGAAACGTTATGATATGACATCAAACACTCGAAGTTTTCTAAATACGCACTTATTGAATCTCCGGAACAAAAAGGTTTGACTAAGCCTTTATATTTGTTGTATTTTTGTTCCTCTTCTTTGCTCCTTAATTTGTTTACTGAAATTTCTAAGTTGGAGTCAATTTCCATTTGTTTCAATTTTAATTGTGTTTCTAATTCTAACTTTTTTGTTTCTGCGTTTAATTGAGCTTGTTTGCTAGCAGCTTCTATTTGCATCTTTTTCTCTTCCGCCTGCATCTTTTTCTCTTCTCTTTCCGCTTGCATCTTTTTCTCTTCTGTTTCCGCTGCCCTATCTTCTCGTGCTATGTTTTCTAAATGTGTCTTTTGTGCCCATTCTGAAAGTTTATCGGCGGTATAACCTAATTTAATTCCTAATTCGATGCAGTGTTCTAATGTTGACATCTTGTAACTTTAGCTAATGTTAAATTTATAGCAATTAAATCCCTTTGGAAATAGTTTGGGTGTACAAAAATTGGTTATATCCCTTAATGGTTACATTCACACTTTCTAATGAACAAGTTCACATGGTTATGAAATTTTCATATATATATATATCATTATTAGCAATACATAGAAACAAAATGTTACATCAATGAAAATGCGTGAGTATCGTTTAGGGTTACAATGAGCATGAAATGGGACTTATCTTATTTACTGGTTTCTTGGCTGTAGTGTTGTTTGGTTCCCCTGTTGTTTTATCGCCACTGCTGGAGAACAGTTTACATACACACAATCTTTCGCGGAACAATCTGATGTTGGAATAAAAAAAAAAATAGTAATTTGTCACTGTAATTGTCCAGTCATGTCAATGTCAAATTTCATGAACATAATTCTTTAATACTTTTCTAGAGGGACTACGATAGTTTATGAACAGATGATACGATAGTAGCTACAAAGTTCAGACTTTGTTATGTATGAATGTTGATATATTCTACTTAGTTAGTTAGTTAGTTAGTCGACAGATCATCCTCGTTGCACATCGGACCATTCAGTCCATAAGTGCTCGGATCCCCTCCTCAGCAAATCCCGCAGCGTGTAGCGGCTAACGACGCCAGTTCTGTGTTGGTTTATCAATCTTCTTTGGCTTCCTGCGTAGTGTTCTTGTTTGGCCACCCCTCTTTTAATTTGCTGCTCTCGCAGTCTGGCCATTGTTGTAGATTCACAGTCATCACTTGGTTCTTGCAAAAGTCTCACTTCTCGTAGAGCATTCAGAATGTCAGCCTGGTCCATGGCGCGTCCGCCCTCAACAGTAGCCTCACCTGCGAGCTTGTCAGCCCGCTCATTTCCTTGTACTCCCGCATGCCCTGGCACGAAGATGAAACTAATCTTTGCCAGCCGAGACCGCTTCAGAGGCAGCAACCATTCTCTTCGGATCGACCCCTCCTCTATCCTCTTGATCATGTTCATTGAGTCGCTAAGGAAACAAGCCCTAGTGAATGTCTGTGTCTCGAGCCATGTTATTGCTTTACTTACTGCCATGACTTCCATGGTCAGGCTACTTGTGGTTTCAGTGAAAGCACCAGAGTCCTCCTTCACAATTCTCCCTCCGGCCCGAGCTGTAGAGGCCCATGAGCTTCTCACATGTCGGATGACCGACCCATCTGTGTAGATGACCGCGTCACTGTCTAGCGAATTCTCGAAAATCAACGCTTGTACTTCAGCCTCAACAGCAGCCGGATTTTCTTGTCTGCATTTTCTATCTAGTTGGATGCAAACTGAAAAGGATGTGCAGAAGTCTGTTGGCACTTGCACCCACTCCTCGCCAGGTTCTAAGTCCTCAAGTGAACACACCTGTTGAAGAATGTCCTCGGCTTGACCCATCCACGACCGTCCTCTTTTTAACCTGCTGCCCTTCACCTTCCTAATTTCACTATGCAGTGGATGCTGTGTGTTTGCGTTAATTCTGAGGTAGGCGCGTGCCCTGCAAACTTGCATTCTCTCTTCAATGGTTGGAAAATCAAGAAGGTAGCGCATCGCCCTGCATGCTGTATCTCTTGTACATACAAGAATAATGCGCATAGCTTCATTCTGTATCCTTTCCATCCTTTCTATCTGCTTATGGCTGACAGTCAGGATTGCCATTGCATACTCCAAAACAGACATGACCAGCCCCTCGTACAGAAGACATAGATGGCGCTGCTCACAGTTTGCTGCCGCCATCACCCGCATCGCTGCCAAACCCCGCTTGGCCTTTGTTATCACCTGGTCTATGTGCACATTATAAGCAAGGCTTCGATCAAACCGTATCCCCAGGTAATTCATTGCCTGCGTTCTTTCCACCGTCTCTGAACACAGCATTACAGTTGGTGTTGGATTGTTGACAATATGATTATTCAACGAGAACCAAGTCACTGTTGCCTTTGTTGGGTTGACCATTGCCCCAGCTTCATCACACCAAGTACTTATGCGATTGAGTTCGGTTTGTAGCTCCACAGCAACCTCCTCTCTATCCTTACCCTGACGATACACTAAAACATCATCGGCATATGACAATGTCCTGCCAGGTCCAGTGATCTGCTCACTGGTGATTCTCACTGTGTAGGCGTTGAACAGTACCGGAGATAATGGTGATCCCTGTGGTAGGTCAGGATATATTGTTGTTGGTTCCGAAGTCCAACTGCCACATCTAAAAACTACTTTCCGTTGGAAGAGAGCTGCAGCGATCCAACTAAGGAGGAATGGACTTACGTTTAGTTCAAGAAGCTGAAACATTAAAAAATCCAGTGGTACTCTGTTGTATGCGTCCTCAAGATCAATCGCTGCAGCAACGGTTTCAGTGCCTGAGTGGAAACCTTCATAGACATCATGGGCAAAGACTGCTGCATTGGTCCCGGTTTCTCTTTTTGGACGGTACCCACCCAGGGTAGGTGGGAAAACACCTTGCCTCTCTAGTTGGCTTGATATTTTCCTGGCAATTACCTTCTCCAGCAGCTTGCCTATTGTATTCTGCATGGTTATAATTCGATATCCCTGAATTTTCTTGTGGTCTTTGTCAGGCTTCGGCAAGGGAATCAGATAGCTGTGTAACCATTCCTCCTTGATGCTAGCACTCCCTATACTGTTGTTGTACATGTCTGCTAGTTTCTCTAGCTCATTGTCGGTACACCTATTTATGTCGTCGTATCTTATGCCATCAGGACCTGGAGCACTGTTTTTTGATCGTCGAAGCACAGCCTTGATTTCTTGCACTGTCACTGTGTCTTCATCCGAAGTGTTCTGGGCCTTGCATCTGTCTGAGGTGACCTCCTTGGCCAGATTCCGGCCTCCCATGTCTGTCTGGTTGCTCTGCTCAAGGTAGCGTTCAAAGAGGGCTTTGCCCTTGTCCTCGTCAGTCCTCTGCCAGATGAGGTCAGCACCTTGGAAGTCAGAAATGCTCTTATTCTTGACTACACAACTCATGCTTTTATGTAGTCGCCAGAACAATTTCAGTGACTTGTCTGTGCTTACTCTTTGACACACCTCTGCCCATTTTTCGCTTTTAACCACCGTGACCAGTTTTTTGAAATAGCTTACTTTTGTGTGCATCTCTCTTTCTAAGTGCAAGCAGGGACTAGGATGACCAGCTCTGTTCTTCTTGGCATTTTGCCATCTCCTTACAGCACTACGCTTATCCACCCAAGCCTTCTCCACCTCGAAACTCCACCACGGTGGCTGCTCCCAGCTTTTTTTCCTTTTCTTCCTGCCCTGAAACGTTCTGCGCTTGTCACGTCTTATTTTACACACCACATCTTGCCCTGTACTGTCATACTGGAACGTCTTTACCTTTAGCTTGTGCTGCCTGGTTCTGCCTTTCTCCACCAATATGCTGCATGGGTGGTGGTCGCTGCCATGGTGTCCTAGGACACCCCATCTACACACTGTAGTGAGTGAAGGTGAAACTAGCGCCAGATCAATAGCACTGTCCTCATCGCCTGGACGGCTTGCTGTCCTGGTGACACAGCCACTGTTGATACAAACCAGGTCGATGGTTTCCAGTGCAGTCTCGAGCTCCTCCCCTTGTGTATTGGAGGAAGTGTTTCCCCATGATCTGCCTTTAGCGTTGAAGTCACCACAGAAAATAACATTTCTCTCGTGGCCTAATATGCCACTTAAGCACTGCCACTTCTGGGCGTCCACACTCGCATTGCGGGCATAAACATTAACCAACACGAATGGTGTACTGGAATGAACTCTCAACGCCTGTATTTGTATATCGTCACTGTTCCAACTGGACATGTCTAGCTCTGACGCCACCATGCTGTCGCGAACGAGAATCGCCGTTCCCAGATGTCGTCTGTTATAGAAACATTTGAAGCCGGCAATTCGGAGTAGCTGATCGCCCAGTCTCGTCTCCTGGAGTGCTACAATGTCGTTCCTGTAAACTAGGGTTTCTAAAATAGAGCCCCGTTGTTTTACACTGGCACAGTTCCAATATAGAATACGGATGTTCCTGAGTCCTAGACGGTGACACTTGAGTCTAAAACGTCTCAAGCCACCGCGCTTACCTGGCTTCTTTTTCCCTGCGCGGCTACCACGCCGCTTCGGTATGTTGACTGCTGATCGTTCGGAAAAAACACGTTGTTCCGCCATGTTGAAAAAACGTAAACACTGACTTTTGATTGAGAACCACACACGCTGCTGAAAATTCACTCAAGGATGGCTTCGCTCGATGCACGAACTCCGTAGCACCCGCGCAGATCTTGAGTAGAAACTCCTGGTTTTACATCCTGGCACACCAATTACACGCAAGAAATGAATAAATCCATCCCTTACGCGAAAAAGTTAACGAACACAAAACAACACGACCGTCCGTCGCCATCTTGAAACCGGAAATAATGACCAATGATATTCTACTTGGCAAAACCAAGAGCTGTCGGGAAAGTGAAGCTTGCGCTTGCCAAAACCGGCTTGGCCCCCAAATAGCCTGTCAACGTCCTAGATACCTAGGGGAATGAAACTCGGGTTCATACAGGCAACAAACTCCGTTCTGATACTATCTGACATAATTTATTTACAGTAAGCTGGCGAAGAATGGTTTTCGCAGTCAGCTACGTGGCGAACATGATCACAGGAGTTCATAACAAAGCCATCATACATAATCATTACAACAAACTCTATCATCTATCTATCTAGTGAGTAACACTCCTAAATACACTTGTGTTCAATCTATCAAGTCCCCCTTAAGTTAAGCCCTGTTGCTTGTTCGATGTCCAGTCGGCGTCTGCCCTCTAACGTGTCTCGGACACGGGCTGTAACTCTCCCCGAGCTTCTCGTGGAACAGGTCCTGGCACGCGGTCAGCGTGTCCACGGAGCTTTAGGCGAATTGACCTTCTCGAAGGCTCTAGATTGTTCGAGCATTCGAGTGTGTCTCCCTTGTATTGGGGTTATGTCCCTTCTCTAATTCCCTTCTATCTTTATGTTCCTACCTACTCCATGTGAGACTCTGACAATTGGCAACATTCATCTCAGTAACCACAACTCCGTTGTTAGTTACCCGGACAGTCCAAGGTATTGGCAACATTCATCTCAGTAACCACATCTCCGTTGTTAGTTACCCGGACAGTCCAAGGTATTGGCAACATTCATCTCAGTAACCACATCTCCGTTGTTAGTTACCCTACAGTCCAGGGTATTGGCAACATTCATCTCAGTAACCACATCTCCGTTGTTAGTTACCCTGCAGACCAAGGTATTCGCAACATTCATCTCAGTAACCACATCTCCGTTGTTAGTTTCCCTACCCCCTCTGCTGTGTGTCCACCGTGACGAGGTAGAGGGGCTTGTGCGTCCCAATGACCCCAAGAGCTATGCCGACGGTAGCACAGCTACTGGTAGGGCCACCCATATCGGACAGGTCAAGGGAGAGGGACCAGACGAAGAGACACACAAACCTGCTGCCTTGTAGGTAGACTGGGGACATTCAAAGGCTAGGGAAAGCACCCCGAATACATGCTTGTCAAAATCGGATGTACTGAGCCACAGGCTTGACAAAGCAGTGCAACGTAACTTAATTCATGATGTCACAAATTAAAATTAATCGTTATGGTGCTAATCCCGTGAAGTCCCATCATGCGGCGATAGTGCCGGGCCCCCTGCCTCGAGGGGGTCCACCCATGACTACTGGTGGTCACCTTCCCCTGTGCTGTGGAGTCAAGGCACAGAGGAGTAGGTTAAGAGCTATTGACCAAATACCCCGGACACTCAACTTACTACAGTGGAATGCCGAAGGAGTTTACAAGAAGAAAGACTCCCTAACACAGCGTCTTCATAAAGATAGAATAGATGTGGCATGCATTCAAGAGACACACCTCAACGCCAATCACAAATTCTCAGTCAGAGGATATCAGGCCACACGTTTCGACCGCGAAGGACACAAAGGAGGAGTTCTAATACTTAGACGAAATACAATACCTTGCAGCGAAGTATCTGTGATCTCTGTCAACCAAACGGAAATTATAGGTGTTGATATAATGATAAAGGACGTGAAAATAAGAATCTACAATCTGTATAGCCCAGCAGATAAGGACCTTACACTCTCAAACATGAAAATAACTGACACAAACTGCATTATTGTCGGAGACTTTAATAGCCGTTCAGAAAGATGGGGATACCCAGATACTGACAAAAGAGGAGATGAATTGGAGGACTGGGAAATAGACTCAAATCTCCATCTACTCAACAAAGCGGATGACACACCGAGCTTCTACTCCAGAAGATGGCTTACCACTTCTACTCTAGACTTAGCTTTCTGCACAGGAGACATCCTCCACAAAATCGATCGCCATGTGCTGGACCAATTAGCAGGTAGTGACCACAGACCAATCAAGCTTGTAATGAATATGGAGTATGTTCCACAGGAGCAAAAGCCCTTGCCCCGCTGGAATTACAAACGAGCAGATTGGGACAGATTTGCCATACTAACAGACAAATATTGTGAAAACATAAATACACGATATGGCAACACAAAGCAAATGGTGGAAAGTCTAAACAGAGCGATAATACAGGCAGCCACTGAGTCCATTCCTAGAGGAGCGAGGAACAATTACAAACCATACTGGACTGAAGAACTACAAAGTTTGGAAGACAAAGTTGAAGATGCCAGGAAGACAGCAGAGAGAGAACAAACAATTGAAGCGAATATCTCTCTCAAAGCCATCTCAGCAAAATATAAAAGAACAGTAAATCAAACAACAAGAGATTGTTGGAGGGAAAAAACAGAAAACCTGAATTTTGATAGGGATGGAAACAAACTATGGAAACTAGTGAAAGCCATGAACAATGAAGGGCCTAGAAACAAACAAATAACAATTAAACAAGGAAATGCCTTGCTTACAGGAAAAAAGGCTGCAAATGCACTAATGGAACACTATGCAAATGCAAACCACATTGATATTACAACCGAACAGAAGAAAGCAATCAAAGACAAACAGATACATCATAGAAATACAGAGACCGCAGCAGAATATATGATGGTAAATCTAACAATGG
Source organism: Cepaea hortensis (assembly GCA_963921405.1). Classification (NCBI taxonomy): domain Eukaryota; kingdom Metazoa; phylum Mollusca; class Gastropoda; order Stylommatophora; family Helicidae; genus Cepaea; species Cepaea hortensis. The sequence goes on from OY992879.1 coordinate 4,047,244, forward strand.
AAGAAATGGAACAGGCAATGAATACCCTAAAAAAGAAGAAATCACCAGGAAAGGATGGAATCACAAATGAAATGCTAATAGGACTAGGCACCAAGGCAAAGAAGAAACTACTAGCAGTCCTAAATAACAGCTGGAAGAGAGGAATAGTCCCACAGGCATGGAAGGAAGCTATACTAATACCAGTCCCAAAGAAAGGAAAAGACCTGGAAGAACTAAATGGCTATCGACCTATCAGTCTACTTAGCTGTGTAGGAAAATTAATGGAACGCATTATCAATGGCAGGCTAACATGACATCTGGAAGAAAACAAACTCTTAACACCACACCAAGCAGGATTCAGAAAGTACAGATCCACTGAAGATCAAATAACCTATATAGCTCAGGAAATAGAGGATGCCTTCCAAGAGAAAAAGCACACACTAGCAGTCTGGATAGATTTTAAAAAAGCATTTGATAAAGTATGAAAGGAAGGACTGAAAGTAAAACTGCAAAACATGCATGTTTGTGGAAAAATGTATAAATGGATCAGCCACTACCTTGAGAACAGAACTGCCAGGACAAAAGTACAAGGACAAACAAGCAAAATGATGCTGCTGGAGCAAGGTGTCCCCCAAGGAGGAGTTCTTTCACCAACATTATTCCTAGCATATATAAATGACATCACAGAAAATTTTCCAGCCAGAGTACACACATCCTCCTTTGCAGATGACCTAGCCATATGGACATCTGAAGAATATATTAGTACAGCTAACAGCAGAATACAGCAAGCCTTATTAGCGCTAGAGGACTGGTCAAAATCATGGCTAGTGAAGATAGATGAGGAGAAAACAACATGCACAATGTTCTCCCTCTCAAATAAAACTCAGCAACCTAAGCTGGTATTGAATGGAAAAATATTGCGCCATGAAGAAAATCCAGACTATCTAGGAGTCACCTTTGATCGTCGCCTGACATGGAAGACACAGGTTGAGAAAAATCGAACAAGAGCAAGGCAGAGAATGGCAATCATGAAAAAGCTTGCTGGTACAACGTGGGGAGCAGATGAGAAAGTTCTCAAGAAGTTATATACTGGACGGGTGAGGCCAGTACTGGAATATGGCATTGCAGCTTGGGCAACAGCAGCTAAGTCAAACTTTAACAAAATAAGTAGAGTCCAAAACCAAGGAATGCGAATCATAACTGGAAGCCTGAAGACAACGCCTATTAATGAACTAGAAAAGATCACTTGTTTACAACCAATGCAGGATAGAAGAGATAGCAGAGCCCAGCAACAAGCAGAAAAATTTAGAAGATTGACAGACCACCCTATGTACAACAGATTTAATGGTTTTGGAAAGGGAAGGCTGAAGCGTAGCAACTTTGTAGAAACTGCAAAACGAAGGATTAGGGCATATCCTATACTTAACATATCAACAGTCAAACCCATTTACAATGAACACAAGTTCCCAGATTGGAGACAGCAACAACTGCCTGAGATGATAGAAAACATTCCTGGTATTGAGAAAAAGAACACTCAGCATGAAACCGAAAGAAGAGAAATAACCCTAAACTACATAAAAGAACATTACCCAAGCAGAAATTGGACCCATGCATATACAGATGGATCAGCCAAAAATTCAATAGAGAATGGAGGAGGAGGAATTCTCCTAAATTTAAAAAATGGAGTGAAAAAAACACATTCAATGGCAACTGGAAAATTTTCAAGTAACTTCAAAGCGGAGGTAGAGGCTCTGAAAACTGCAGCAGAAATGCTCCTGATGGAGGAAAATAAAGAGAAGCAAATAGCTATCTTCACAGATGCAAAGTCACAGCTGTCTCAATACTGAAGAGCAAAAACAGCACAGAACTAGCTGACAAAAGAAGAGCACCCCATGGTCTATGCCAGAAATCCAAAAAAGTTGTAATACAGTGGATCCCATCACATTGCAGTATACCTGGAAATGAAGAGGCTGACAGACTGGCAAAAGAGGGCGGACGACTACCACAGCCTGACATAGACATAACCTATAATGAGGCAAAGAGGTTGATAAAAAGCACTTAACCAAATGGGAATCAGAGCATCCAGGCCATCAGAAGGATGATGCATATTACAAACTCGACCGAAGAGAACAAGTAGCAATCTTCAGACTCCGCACAGGACATAACAGGCTGAAATACCTCTTGTTCAATAAACTAAAGATAGGAGATACCGATGAATGTAATTGTAGAACTGGAAAAATGACAGCAAAACATTTGCTGCAGGATTGCCCAACGTATGCAGAACAGAGAAAGATATTTTGGCCCACACCTGCTTCATCTGAGGACAAGCTCTATGGAGATATCAACAAGCTAAAGTTGACCGCAGCTTACTTTAACTACATACAGGTTGACATTTAAAGGTGCATGAAGACCCAGAGGCATGAAATGGAATATTGCTTGGATAGCAAATCCATTATGTGAAAAGTCCAAATCGAAAGCTCGCTGTGTGGGCTTCATAAAAGGTGGAAAAGTGTCCTAGTGGCACGAAATGGAATATTGCTTGGATAGCAAATCCATTACGTGGAAAGTCAGAATCAAAAGCCCATTGTGTGGGCTTCATAAAAGGTAGAAAAGTGTCATAGTGGCATGAAATGGAATATTGCTTGGATAGCAAATCCATTACGAGGAAAGTCCGAATCAAAAGCCCACTGTGTGGGCTTGATAAAAGGTGGAAAAGTATCCTAGTGGCACGAAATGGAATATTGCTTGGATAGCAAATCCATTACGTGGAAAGTCTGAATCAAAAGCCCACTGTGTGGGCTTCATAAAAGGTGGAAAAGTGTCCTAGTGGCACGAAATGGAATATTGCTTGGATAGCAAATCCATTACATGGAAAGTCCGAATCGAAAGCTCACTGTGTGGATGTCATCTGCAGACTGCAAACTTCTGGTTTCCGGAAGAACAGCCTATTGTGAACGGAAGGCCCAATATACGGAAGTGAGGCTAAGCAGCCATGTGCAGGACGTGACGATTCCTTGGTTGAGCCCAGTACCAGAGCGCTATGTATCGGCTCTACAAGTATGGATGGCGGGGAATGCCCATGGTCTGCCCCTGCCTTCCCTTGAGGGCTGACCAGGATCTTTGGCTGTTCTATATGGACCAGCTGGGATGGGGGATAACACCACAACAGTGAGAGTCAAACGTCCTAAGAAACCCCCGGGAAGGTTAACCCGGTCAACAAATGCCCGCAGAAGTCGGATGTGTCGGCCTAACGGCGCAAGAACGCAGCTCTGCTGTAAACAGGCACAACGCAATCACATCCGAAAAAAAACTCCGGATGAACGAAGAAGAATAAGAAGAAGAAGTTTCCCTACAGACCAAGGTATTCGCAACATTCATCTCAGTAACCACATCTCCGTTGTTAGTTACCCTACAGTCCAAGGTATTGGCAACATTTATCTCAGTAACCACATCTCCGTTGTTAGTTATCCTGCAGACCAAGGTATTCGCAACATTCATCTCAGTAACCACATCTCCGTTGTTAGTTATCCTGCAGACCAAGGTATTCGCAACATTTATCTCAGTAACCACATCTCCGTTGTTAGTTATCCTGCAGACCAAGGTATTGGCAACATTCATCTCAGTAACCACATCTCCGTTGTTAGTTACCCTACAGTCCAAGGTATTGGCAACATTCATCTCAGTAACCACATCTCCGTTGTTAGTTACCGGGCAGTCCAAGGTATTGGCAACATTCATCTCAGTAACCACATCTCCGTTGTTAGTTACCGGACAGTCCAAGGTATTGGCAACATTCATCTCAGAAACCACATCTCCGTTGTTAGTTACCGGACAGTCCAAGGTATTGGCAACATTCATCTCATGAACCACATCTCCGTTGTTAGTTACCCTACAGTCCAAGGTATTCGCAACATTTATCTCAGTAACCACATCTCCGTTGTTAGTTACCGGGCAGTCCAAGGTATTCGCAACATTTATCTCAGTAACCACATCTCCGTTGTTAGTTACCCTACAGACCAAGGTATTGGCAACATTCATCTCAGTAACCACATCTCCGTTGTTAGTTACCGGACAGTCCAAGGTATTGGCAACATTCATCTCAGTAACCACATCTCCGTTGTTAGTTACCCTACAGACCAAGGTATTGGCAACATTCATCTCAGTAACCACATCTCCGTTGTTAGTTACCGGGCAGTCCAAGGTATTGGCAACATTCATCTCAGTAACCACATCTCCGTTGTTAGTTACCGGACAGTCCAAGGTATTGGCAACATTCATCTCAGTAACCACATCTCCGTTGTTAGTTACCGGACAGTCCAAGGTATTGGCAACATTCATCTCAGTAACCACATCTCCGTTGTTAGTTACCCGGGCAGTCCAAGGTATTCGCAACATTTATCTCAGTAACCACATCTCCGTTGTTAGTTACCCTACAGACCAAGGTATTGGCAACATTTATCTCAGTAACCACATCTCCGTTGTTAGTTACCCTACAGACCAAGGTATTGGCAACATTCATCTCAGTAACCACATCTCCGTTGTTAGTTACCGGACAGTCCAAGGTATTGGCAACATTCATCTCAGTAACCACATCTCCGTTGTTAGTTACCGGGCAGTCCAAGGTATTGGCAACATTCATCTCAGTAACCACATCTCCGTTGTTAGTTACCGGACAGTCCAAGGTATTGGCAACATTCATCTCAGTAACCACATCTCCGTTGTTAGTTACCGGGCAGTCCAAGGTATTGGCAACATTCATCTCAGTAACCACATCTCCGTTGTTAGTTACCCTACAGTCCAAGGTATTGGCAACATTTATCTCAGTAACCACATCTCCGTTGTTAGTTATCCTGCAGACCAAGGTATTCGCAACATTCATCTCAGTAACCACATCTCCGTTGTTAGTTATCCTGCAGACCAAGGTATTCGCAACATTTATCTCAGTAACCACATCTCCGTTGTTAGTTATCCTGCAGACCAAGGTATTGGCAACATTCATCTCAGTAACCACATCTCCGTTGTTAGTTACCCTACAGTCCAAGGTATTCGCAACATTTATCTCAGTAACCACATCTCCGTTGTTAGTTACCGGACAGTCCAAGGTATTGGCAACATTCATCTCAGTAACCACATCTCCGTTGTTAGTTACCGGACAGTCCAAGGTATTGGCAACATTCATCTCAGTAACCACATCTCCGTTGTTAGTTACCCTACAGTCCAAGGTATTGGCAACATTTATCTCAGTAACCACATCTCCGTTGTTAGTTATCCTGCAGACCAAGGTATTCGCAACATTCATCTCAGTAACCACATCTCCGTTGTTAGTTATCCTGCAGACCAAGGTATTCGCAACATTTATCTCAGTAACCACATCTCCGTTGTTAGTTATCCTGCAGACCAAGGTATTGGCAACATTCATCTCAGTAACCACATCTCCGTTGTTAGTTACCCTACAGTCCAAGGTATTCGCAACATTTATCTCAGTAACCACATCTCCGTTGTTAGTTACCGGGCAGTCCAAGGTATTCGCAACATTTATCTCAGTAACCACATCTCCGTTGTTAGTTACCCTACAGACCAAGGTATTGGCAACATTAATCTCAGTAACCACATCTCCGTTGTTAGTTACCCTACAGACCAAGGTATTGGCAACATTCATCTCAGTAACCACATCTCCGTTGTTAGTTACCGGGCAGTCCAAGGTATTGGCAACATTCATCTCAGTAACCACATCTCCGTTGTTAGTTACCGGGCAGTCCAAGGTATTGGCAACATTCATCTCAGTAACCACATCTCCGTTGTTAGTTACCGGACAGTCCAAGGTATTGGCAACATTCATCTCAGAAACCACATCTCCGTTGTTAGTTACCGGACAGTCCAAGGTATTGGCAACATTCATCTCATGAACCACATCTCCGTTGTTAGTTACCCTACAGTCCAAGGTATTCGCAACATTTATCTCAGTAACCACATCTCCGTTGTTAGTTACCGGGCAGTCCAAGGTATTCGCAACATTTATCTCAGTAACCACATCTCCGTTGTTAGTTACCCTACAGACCAAGGTATTGGCAACATTCATCTCAGTAACCACATCTCCGTTGTTAGTTACCGGACAGTCCAAGGTATTGGCAACATTCATCTCAGTAACCACATCTCCGTTGTTAGTTACCCTACAGACCAAGGTATTGGCAACATTCATCTCAGTAACCACATCTCCGTTGTTAGTTACCGGGCAGTCCAAGGTATTGGCAACATTCATCTCAGTAACCACATCTCCGTTGTTAGTTACCGGACAGTCCAAGGTATTGGCAACATTCATCTCAGTAACCACATCTCCGTTGTTAGTTACCGGACAGTCCAAGGTATTGGCAACATTCATCTCAGTAACCACATCTCCGTTGTTAGTTACCCTACAGTCCAAGGTATTCGCAACATTTATCTCAGTAACCACATCTCCGTTGTTAGTTACCGGGCAGTCCAAGGTATTCGCAACATTTATCTCAGTAACCACATCTCCGTTGTTAGTTACCCTACAGACCAAGGTATTGGCAACATTCATCTCAGTAACCACATCTCCGTTGTTAGTTACCGGACAGTCCAAGGTATTGGCAACATTCATCTCAGTAACCACATCTCCGTTGTTAGTTACCCTACAGACCAAGGTATTGGCAACATTCATCTCAGTAACCACATCTCCGTTGTTAGTTACCGGGCAGTCCAAGGTATTGGCAACATTCATCTCAGTAACCACATCTCCGTTGTTAGTTTCCGGGCAGTCCAAGGTATTGGCAACATTCATCTCAGTAACCACATCTCTGTTGCTTGCAAGCACTTCAAATATTGGCTCACGTTCTAAGACTCCATGCCACACAGCGGAACAGGTTCCAGATAACATTTCATTGCTCCCCTCCTGACATTTAACGCCAGTGATTTACTACAAAAGATGCGCGCCGCCTTCTGAAATGCCGCTGCTATTTGGCATGTTCTGCTCGTAATCTCTGCGTGGCACCCCCATCCTCATGTTATGATTGCCCCTAGTCGTTTGAATTGATTGACCTGGTTAAGCATTAACTTCTATTGTAATATAAGGTTTTGGTATTATCTGGTTCTTTTCGTCTTTGCTTCTATTTCCATAATATTAAGGACAGACTCTTAGTTGCGCTATCCATCACTAGTTTCCAAAAAGGTATTACAGATATTTCGTGTTTTCAGCCACCATCTGCAAGGCGTAGATAGTTGATGTTATAACCTCCAGCTTGTGTGCCTGGTCTCTATGTGAGCTCTCATTATTATTTCGCCGTAGAGAGAGAGAGAGAGAGAGAGAGAGAGAGAGAGAGAGAGAGAGAGAGAGAGAGAGAATCGGTGATAAAACACATGCTTGTATAATGAAAGTGTTATAACATGTCAGATCTGTGCATATTATAGATGATGAAACCGTCAGCTGGTGTGATCTATATGCATATTATAGATGATGAAACCGTCAGCTGGTGTGATCTATATGCATGTGATAGTTGATGAAACTGTCTGATGGTGTGATCTATATGCATGTGATAGATGATGAAACTGTAGGATGGTGTGATCTATATGCATGTGATAGATAATGAAACTGTAGGATGGTGTGATCTATATGCATGTGATAGATGATGAAACTGTAGGATGGTGTGATCTATATGCATGTGATAGATGATGAAACTGTCTGATGGTGTGATCTATATGCATGTGATAGATGATGAAACTGTAGCATGGTGTGATCTATATGCATGTGATAGATAATGAAACTGTAGGATGGTGTGATCTATATGCATGTGATAGATGATGAAACTGTCTGATGGTGTGATCTATATGCATGTGATAGATGATGAAACTGTAGCATGGTGTGATCTATATGCATGTGATAGATGATGAAACTGTCTGATGGTGTGATCTATATGCATGTGATAGATGATGAAACTGTCTGATGGTGTGATCTATATGCATGTGATAGATGATGAAACTGTCTGATGGTGTGATCTATATGCATGTGATAGATGATGAAACTGTCTGATGGTGTGATCTATATGCATGTGATAGATAATGAAACTGTAGCATGGTGTGATCTATATGCATGTGATAGATGATGAAACTGTAGGATGGTGTGATCTATATGCATGTGATAGATGATGAAACTGTCTGATGGTGTGATCTATATGCATGTGATAGATGATGAAACAGTCTGATGGTGTGATCTATATGCATGTGATAGATGATGAAACTGTAGCATGGTGTGATCTATATGCATGTGATAGATGATGAAACTGTAGGATGGTGTGATCTATATGCATGTGATAGATAATGAAACTGTAGCATGGTGTGATCTATATGCATGTGATAGATGATGAAACTGTAGGATGGTGTGATCTATATGCATGTGATAGATGATGAAACTGTCTGATGGTGTGATCTATATGCATGTGATAGATGATGAAACAGTCTGATGGTGTGATCTATATGCATGTGATAGATGATGAAACTGTCTGATGGTGTGATCTATATGCATGTGATAGATGATGAAACAGTCTGATGGTGTGATCTATATGCATGTGATAGATGATGAAACTGTAGCATGGTGTGATCTATATGCATGTGATAGATGATGAAACTGTCTGATGGTGTGATCTATATGCATGTGACAGATGATGAAACTGTCTGATGGTGTGATCTATATGCATGTGATAGATGATGAAACAGTCTGATGGTGTGATCTATATGCATGTGATAGATGATGAAACTGTCTGATGGTGTGATCTATATGCATGTGATAGATGATGAAACTGTAGGATGGTGTGATCTATATGCATGTGATAGATGATGAAACTGTCTGATGGTGTGATCTATATGCATGTGATAGATGATGAAACTGTAGCATGGTGTGATCTATATGCATGTGATAGATGATGAAACTGTAGCATGGTGTGATCTATATGCATGTGATAGATGATGAAACAGTCTGATGGTGTGATCTATATGCATGTGATAGATGATGAAACTGTCTGATGGTGTGATCTATATGCATATGATAGATGATGAAACAGTCTGATGGTGTGATCTATATGCATGTGATAGATGATGAAACTGTAGCATGGTGTGATCTATATGCATGTGATAGATGATGAAACTGTCTGATGGTGTGATCTATATGCATGTGACAGATGATGAAACAGTCTGATGGTGTGATCTATATGCATATGATAGATGATGAAACAGTCTGATGGTGTGATCTATATGCATGTGATAGATGATGAAACTGTAGCATGGTGTGATCTATATGCATGTGATAGATGATGAAACTGTCTGATGGTGTGATCTATATGCATGTGACAGATGATGAAACTGTCTGATGGTGTGATCTATATGCATGTGATAGATGATGAAACAGTCTGATGGTGTGATCTATATGCATGTGATAGATGATGAAACTGTAGCATGGTGTGATCTATATGCATGTGATAGATGATGAAACTGTAGCATGGTGTGATCTATATGCATGTGATAGATGATGAAACTGTAGGATGGTGTGATCTATATGCGTGTGTATGATGTGTCCAGCCCGTGGCGAGTATGAAGTTTTATAACCAGGTTTGTTTTAGACATCCCACATCAACAGTGTCTGTTTTCGGGCTCAGACTCTCTTGTTTGAAGATGCAAGTATTTCTACTACTCAGCCATAAAGATGTTTGAAGATGCAAGTATTTCTACTACTCAGCCATAAAGATGTTTGAAGATGCAAGTATTTCTACTACTCAGCCATCTATATGCACCTTTGGGTGACACAGAGTGATGCGATTGGTGGGTGAGTTCTTGCACTTGCCTGGCGCTTGCCATGTCCACCTGTCTGGTGCACCTGATTGATCTGGCTAGGCCTTTGTTTTATACGTATGCGAGCGCACCCATATACAAGCACCCACATACTGACGTAGCCACTGATTGACATACCCACAGATTGACGTAACCACAGACTGACATAACCACCGATTGACATACCCACAGATTGACGTAACCACAGATTGACATACCTACAGACATCGTCAGTTATAACATTGCATCTTTATTAACCGATGTACAACAAGCCAGACCTAATAACGATAACGCCCAGACAATTATCCAGTAATCAGTGCTGCGGATGAACCATGTGGCAGAACTTCATGTAAACTGAGTCATGACATTTCAGGTAAGATGAGCTGCTCCCATCCTCAGCATGGCGTTATACCCACCTAGAGATCTATCGTAACAATTGTGTGCACTATGTCACCACCAGACAACGCTATCACCCAATTATACTGTGATGAAATGACACTACCACGAAATACCACCACCACCAATGAATCGAATGATCAAGTAACGCTAGTAAGAAATATTTCCACCACCAGATAACGCTTTGTGCATATAACGCTACCATGAAATACTACCACCACCAATTAATGCTATCTTCAAATAACGCTACCGTCAAATTCCGCCTCCACAAAATTAGGTACTTCTAAACAATGTTTTTCCCGTTGTGAATGTGAATGTGGCCGTAAACAGTATACCGGACAATTTATTGCCTGTCATATTTCGCTGTATCTAGACAGGCGCGCACTACAGAAACAACAAAGTTAAACACATGCAACAGCGGCGTCATAAATCATGTCAGCCGAACTACACTGAACACTATGTCACGTGTTTCACTGCCACCACACTAGTTTTAAAGCAACTGTCATGTCTTTTTTGTTTACATAGTTGCTGGTTACCCACGTGTATAGCAGACGCGCCTGCATATTTAAGTCAGTTTTGGTTAAGTCTGGTGAAGAGAACACGGAAATCCCCACATGTCTGCCACACGCAATTATGTAAACAAAATGATACGATAATCTTTGTAAAACTACCGTAGCAATTGTGACGTGTAATTTGTACAATTAGCTATGATGATTTATTGCGCGGCTCTAGAATGTGTTGACATTGTTGTTGTAGTCTGCACCTGGCTTGTTGAGGCAGCGAAATATGCCCGGCAATAAATTGTGCAATATATTGTTGGTGTCATGATTTACATGAAGTCTTATTCGTTGTTATCACGTGAAATGATGTGTGCTGCATACAAGTAAACACAGACTGATGACTTACAAGAGCACCCATCTAACAACGATGCCTACCACCACTCGACTCCTAAAACACACTCTCCACATGTGTAAGAAATGAGAACACAAACACACAAACAGTACATTCAGAAACCACAGATCTGACAGTTACATGTAAGAAATGAGCACAAACACACACAGACAATACAGTCAAATGGTACATGGATATAACCAGCATGGAAGCTTCCAGGTAATGAACATAGTGTAGCTACAATAAGCGGTCGATGTCTAGCCACAGCCTGACCACCGCCAGCACTTGCCATGCCGGGTGGCAGTGGTAATCTTGTTTCTGTATATACTCCTTCTGTTTATTCAGTGCTGCGTGTAAATTGTACTCTCTCTCTCTCTCTCTCTCTCTCTCTCTCTCTCTCTCTCTCTCTCACTCTCTCTCTCTCACTCTCTCTCTCACTCTCTCTCTCTCTCTCTCTCTCTCTCTCTCTCTCTCTCTCTCTCTCGCTAACTCCTCTTCCAGATAATCCGCTGTTTTGGTAGTGCTTGTGTTGTGGCCATGTACAGCAGCGATGTGACATGTGCACATGTTGGCCGACACACCCGACTTCTGACTTCTGTCTGGCATTTGTTGACCGGGTTAGTCAGGTGGGATACATCCCAGTACAATAAATACCCGACATGTCAACGGGCATAGCACATGTACATAGAGCATCATCACCATCCAAGTATTGGCACAACAACAAAATATATATAAAACATACTGCCACAAATACTGACATAGCAAATATGTATAGAACGTGTTACCACGAGTATGGACATAGTTAATGCACATAGAAAGTCATTTTCCCCCTGTAAATGTTCTTTGTGGTTGTGTAAAAGATTTCAAGAATTTCATTATTGTCAACATGTCAACTTGTGGAAAAAAAAACAAATCAAATTATTATGCTGCATACATACATACAATAAACATACATACAATAAACATACATACAATAAACATACATACAATAAACATAATACAATAAACATACATACAATAAACATACATAAAATAAAGTTCGCTCGTTCGTTCATACAAACACACACCCACGCACACGAACATCCAATCAGCATCCGCCTGTCATTGATCCATCAGTCAATCTAGCCATCAGTCAACCAATCAATCAGTCAACCTAGCTATCAGTTCATCTAGTTATCCGTCAACCCATCCATCAGTCAATCTAGCCATCAGTCAATCCATCCAAAAGTTCATCTAGTTATCCGTCAACCCATCCATCATCCATCAGTCAATCTAGCTATCACTCAACCCATCCATCAGTCAATCTAGCTATCAGTCAATCTAGCTATCAGTCAACCCATTCATCAGTCAATTTAGCTATCAGTCAATCTAGCCATCAGTCAATCTAGCCATCAGTCAACCCATCCATCAGTTCATCTAGTTATCCGTCAACCCATCCATCAGTCAATCTAGCCATCAGTCAACCCATCCATCAGTTCATCTAGTTATCCGTCAACACATCCATCAGTCAATCTAGCTATCAGTCAACCCATCCATCAGTCAAACCTGCTACCAGTCAACCCATCCATCAGTCAATCTAGCTATCAGTCAACCCATCCATCAGTCAAACCTGCTATCAGTCAACCCATCCATCAGTCAAACCAGCTAACAATCAGCCCATCCATAAGTCAATCTAGTTATCAGTCAACCCATCGATGAGCACTGAACACAGTAATTGAGCACAAAACATTAGGTCTAATCATTGATAGAAACCTGACCTTTAATTCCCACGTTCAAGCGCTCATTAAACAAACAGCGAAAAAAGTCTACCAACTCGCCAAGATTAAAAACTTCCTTGATGAGGACACAAGGAAACTATTCTATACTTCTCATATACAGACACATTTTGACTACTGCTCTACATTCTGGAACGTTTGTTCCAATTCAAGCACCAAGCGACTTTATTTACTCCAGAAACGGGTTATGAGTTTAATTTATAATAAAGACGTAACTGATCTAGCCTACATAAACGCCTTCAGTCATTACCACTCCACAAGCGCCTACGTTTCAACAAGGTCAACCTAATTAACAAAATCTCACATCGGAATGGCCCAAATTATCTTTCGCCATTGTTTAAGTATAATGCAAAGCATAGTAAACGACTAAATATATTACACATCTCGAAGCCTTGGATAGACTTATATAAAACAAGCTTCACAGTTCAGCTGTGGAACAATCTTCCACAAGATATTAAAGACATCACCAATCCCTATAGATATAATCGCAAATTATTCGAACACTCTCTCAGTATAGATTACCTTATCCCTTAATAATAATAATAATAATAATAATAATAATAATAATAATAATAATAATAATAATAATAATAATAATAATAATAATAATAATAATAATAATAAACCCTAGTATAACAGCCAGACCCCTTTTGGCAGACCAGTATGTTCCCCATAGTTAATAACAACTGCCACATCACTCATTAATTTGGGCGAATCATGTGGTGGTGATTTTTGCATTTTTCATATGCCTTTATAATGCATACCTTTTATATTGTTGTTCTCAGTTAGCCTCGAATGATGTGCGGATGAAATAATGTATGAAAGAGTGATAGAAGGGCAGAATGTTAGACGGGCCTGTGTGCCCAATTCTAAACCCTTTGAAAATAATGTTTGTTCATTCGTGTGTTCGTTCATTCAGTCCATGTACACATTAGTTCATCCATCCATCTATCAACCTATTATTTACGCACGCACACGCATACTATTACATGTACACATACATTGACGATGGCTATCTGTATCCAGCTGTGACCACTTATATTTGGTGTTGTCGCTGCCTCTATCTACAGACTGCTTGAACATTCTTGGCCACGAAGCCAACGATATAGATAGGAGCCACAACACTGTCATTGTTGCCCATACACGTCACAGCACTGCCATAGTTGTCCACATACGTCATAACACTGTCATTGCTGTCCACACACGTCACAGTACTGTCATAGTTGTCCGCAAACGTCACATTACTGTCATAGCTGCCCACAAAGTCACAGTCCCGTCATAACTGCCTACACGCGCCACAGCATTGTCATAACTGTTCACATGCGTCACACAACTGTCCACTCACAACACACTACTGCCACAACTGTCCACTCACGACACACTACTACCACAACTGTTCACTAACGACACACTACTGTAACAACTGTCCACTCACAAACCACTACTGCCACAACTGTCCACTTACGACACACTATTGTAACAACTGTCAACTCACGACACACTACTGTAACAACTGTTCACTTACGACACACTACTGCCACAACTGTCCACTCACGACACATTACTGTAACAACTGTCCACTCACGACCCACTACTGCCACAACTGTCCACTCACTGGGTGACTTTTCAGTGAAGTAGAAATGTTCAACATATGAAATCAAGGACTCGGCCAACATTAGGGTCTTCTTCTTCTTCAGCGTTCCGAGCCATTGAGGTTCTTTGCTGCAAATACAATCCGTCTCCATTCGTCTCTCTGGTGGACCTTCTCTTGCCAGTCGTTGATTCCAAGTGCTTGTAGGTCTGTACATGTATTATCTCTCCACCGTCTTCTTGGTCTACCTCGGGGTCTACGGTCATTTATTTCCTGAGTGTAAGCGAGTTTTGTTTCCCTATTATCTTCCATTCTTTCTATATGCCCCAGCCATTGTAGTCTATTAGCCTTCATGATACCAGTGATTAGCGGGGACTTAAACAGATCATAAATGTCTTTGTTACTTCTTCTTTTCCACTCTCCACTTTGTGTATCCCTAATGGGTCCAAAGATGCGTCTTAAAATTTTGTTCTCAAAGGTTTGTAACAAGGCTTCGTCTCCTTTCGTTGTACTCCAGGTTTCAGAGCCATACAGCACAACTGGTCTGATCAGTGTTTTGTATATTGTGATTTTGGTGTTACGAGATAGCGCATTTGATTTTAGTAGATGTTGTAGTGCATAGTATATCTTATTTCCAGAGTTGATTCTAGTTTGTATTTCTTCCCTTATGATGTTGGAGCAGTTGAAGATCGTACCCAGGTATTTGTATGTTTCCGTTCTTTTAATGGTCATATTATCTATTTGTATGTGGCCAGAGTTTCTAGCATTCCATTAGGGTGGAAGGCAATATATACAAGATTTGCTAATAAGGCAGGTCTATGGTGCTTTCACAAATGTTTGCCCCCGTATAAAAATTCATAAGTTAGTAACCAACTGAGGGAAAATGATGACATTTAGCACACAAACTTATCATTATGTACACCCAACAAAATGTTTATTCAAGAGATTTTTACAGCAGATCTCAATGTTTGTTTATATTTACGTGTCAGAGATGAAATGCATATTATGAAATGTATTAAATCTTCACACGGAAACAGCAGTGTTCAATCATGAATATTCTCCTTGGCGCACGGGAATTTCCTTATGTATTAAATCTTCACACGGAAACAGCAGTGTTCAATCATGAATATTCTCCTTGGCGCACGGGAATTTCCTTATGTATTAAATCTTCACACGGAAACAGCAGTGTTCAATCATGAATATTCTCCTTGGCGCACGGGAATTTCCTTATGTATTAAATCTTCACACGGAAACAGCAGTGTTCAATCATGAATATTCTCCTTGGCGCACGGGAATTTCCTTATGTATTAAATCTTCACACGGAAACAGCAGTGTTCAATCATGAATATTCTCCTTGGCGCACGGGAATTTCCTTATGAGAAGCACGTTACCCGAATTGACGTGCATTACTGTAAAACACGTTTGTTTGGGTGAATTCCACACATTTTCACCAAAACATCAAGAAATTTCTCCGATTTCCATGATTTTAGTTGCTTTTGGACCTATCAAAGACATATTCCTTGGGTTGAAGTAAATATAAGTCGTCAGGAAGAATGTTATAACGATGCAACAGATACTTAAAAAAAAACGTGAAAGAGGGCAAACATTTGTGAACGCACTATAGAGTTGGTCGGTTTTATGGTATAATAACTGAACATGAAATGTGTCACGCGAACAACAGTCAGATATGGAATTGGTGGTAAACCGATCTGTCCACAGTTGGCATCCCCCTGAAAACTATACCAGAGCGAACTCCATGGAAAGATGAACACAGACTATCACAACAAACCCAGACAAAAGTGAGAGGAATAATTGACAAGGAAGAACAGAACAGTGTACAGCACTGAACAGCCACTCTCAGCTTCCTCGATGAAGAATATCCCCAGGATCTCTGGATCCGAGTCTACACAGATGGGTCAGCACAAACTGCTGTTCGAAATGGAGGAGCGGGAGTGTATAATACTAGGGACACAGCCATAGTACCAACAGGAAAGTACTGCCATAACTATGATGCTGAAATTGAGGCAATCAAGATAGCAACAGAGAAATTACTAAATACCAGCAATGGTACACAACCTGTGGTGCTATTGACAGATGCAAAATCAGTACTCGAGGCGCTCCTGTCTGAGAAATTGCCAGTACTAAGGACACTACTTTCTAAACTTAGCAATCAGCATAAGGTCGCCATATCAGTGGATACCATCCTACTGTGGAATATTTGGAAACGACAGAGCTGATCTATTGGCTAAGGAAGGAGCAAAAGAAGAACAGCCTGATGTGCCCGTTACATACCACCAAAAGAAAAGAATGATCAAATCGGTTGGAAAGCCACCAAAGCCTGCTCAAGACGACTACCACGTTATGGACAGACCAGAACAAGTCTTTATTCTGCGCCTCAGAACAGGACACAATAGATTACGCAACCACATGTTTACGAAATTCAAGATTGGTGAAACAGCCATGTGCACATGTGGATTGGCGTCGCAGACAGCAGAGCACATACTCCAAGACTGCCCAAAATACAACACATCCAGGCAAACCTTCTGGCCTAGAGAGACGACAATGGAAAACTCTATGGACCGATGAATGAACTAAAAAAGACAGTTAAATTCATACAAGAGGCAGCATTGCAGTTATAGGCATATTTCAAGCGAACGAAAGAAAAAGAAAAAGGCTGTAAACAATGTCCTATTGACTGTGTGGGTATGTCCTTATGAAGATGTGTGGAACAGCATCCTGGAAGCTTTGGCCTGGATCTAGTTGAGAGGTAAACCGCTGTGTGAGCTGGACATGAGAGAAACCGTGAGTATTATTACAACCCAACTCCAATCTCGGCCCGTATGTTTCCACGAATGAAGCCAAGAACGATAGAGCTGTACATTGCAATGCCTGGCCTAAAAGACGACAGAGGAGGGTTGACATGAGACTATCTAATCTCATTGACAGCTTTAGGTGCAAAATCCAGTCAGTCATGAGTAAGTCAACCAAGTCACATAAACACAGTCCAGTCAGTCATAAGTAAGTCAACTAAGTCACATAAACACAGTCCAGTCAGTCATAAGTAAGTCAACTAAGTCACATAAACACAGTCCAGTCAGTCATAAGTAAGTCAACCAAGTCACATAAACACAGTCCAGTCAGTCATAAGTAAGTCAACCAAGTCACATAAACACAGTCCAGTCAGTCATAAACAAGTCAACTAAGTCACATAAACACAGTCCAGTCAGTCATAAACAAGTCAACCAAGTCACATAAACACAGTCCAGTCAGTCATAAGTAAGTCAACCAAGTCACATAAACACAGTCCAGTCAGTCATAAACAAGTCAACCAAGTCACATAAACACAGTCCAGTCAGTCATAAACAAGTCAACCAAGTCACATAAACACAGTCCAGTCAGTCATAAACAAGTCAACCAAGTCACATAAACACAGTCCAGTCAGTCATAAGTAAGTCAACTAAGTCACATAAACACAGTCCAGTCAGTCATAAGTAAGTCAACTAAGTCACAGAAACACAGTCCAGTCAGTCATAAACAAGTCAACTAAGTCACATAAACACAGTCCACTCAGTCATAAGTAAGTCAACTAAGTCACATAAACACAGTCCAGTCAGTCAGAAGTAAGTCAACTAAGTCACATAAACACAGTCCAGTCAGTCATAAACAAGTCAACTAAGTCATATAAACACAGTCCAGTCAGTCATAAGTAAGTCAACTAAGTCACATAAACACAGTCCAGTCAGTCATAAGTAATTCAACCAAGTCACATAAACACAGTCCAGTCAGTCATAAACAAGTCAACTAAGTCACAGAAACACAGTCCAGTCAGTCATAGACAAGTCAACCAAGTCACATAAACACAGTCCAGTCAGTCATAAACAAGTCAACCAAGTCACAGAAACACAGTCCAGTCAGTCATAAGTAAGTCAACCAAGTCACATAAACACAGTCCAGTCAGTCATAAACAAGTCAACCAAGTCACATAAACACAGTCCAGTCAGTCATAAGCAAGTCAACTAAGTCACATAAACACAGTCCAGTCAGTCATAAATAAGTCAACCAAGTCACATAAACACAGTCCAGTCAGTCATAAACAAGTCAACCAAGTCACAAAAACACAGTCCAGTCAGTCATAAACAAGTCAACCAAGTCACATAAACACAGTCCAGTCAGTCATGAACAAGTCAACCAAGTCACATAAACACAGTCCAGTCAGTCATAAACAAGTCAACCAAGTCACATAAACACAGTCCAGTCAGTCATAAACAAGTCAACCAAGTCACATAAACACAGTCCAGTCAGTCATAAACAAGTCAACAAAGTCACATAAACACAGTCCAGTCAGTCACAAACAAGTCAACCAAGTCACATAAACACAGTCCAGTCAGTCATAAACAAGTCAACCAAGTTACATAAACACAGTTCAGTCAGTCATAAACAAGTCAACAAAGTCACATAAACACAGTCCAGTCAGTCATAAGTAAGTCAACCAAGTCACATAAACACAGTCCAGTCAGTCATAAGCAAGTCAACCAAGTCACATAAACACAGTCCAGTCAGTCATAAACAAGTCAACAAAGTCACATAAACACAGTCCAGTCAGTCATAAGTAAGTCAACCAAGTCACATAAACACAGTCCAGTCAGTCATAAAGAAGTCAACCAAGTCACATAAACACAGTCCAGTCAGTCATGAGTAAGTCAACCAAGTCACATAAACACAGTCCAGTCAGTCATAAGTAAGTCAACCAAGTCACATAAACACAGTCCAGTCAGTCATAAGTAAGTCAATCAAGTCACATAAACACAGTCCAGTCAGTCATAAGTAAGTCAACCAAGTCACATAAACACAGTCCAGTCAGTCATAAACAAGTCAACTAAGTCACAGAAACACAGTCCAGTCAGTCATAAGTAAGTCAACCAAGTCACATAAATACAGTCCAGTCAGTCATAAACAAGTCAACCAAGTCACATAAACACAGTCCAGTCAGTCATAAACAAGTCAACCAAGTCACATAAACACAGTCCAGTCAGTCATAAACAAGTCAACCAAGTCACATAAACACAGTCCAGTCAGTCATAAACAAGTCAACCAAGTCACATAAACACAGTCCAGTCAGTCATAAGTAAGTCAACCAAGTCACATAAACACAGTCCAGTCAGTCATAAACAAGTCAACCAAGTCACATAAACACAGTCCAGTCAGTCATAAGTAAGTCAACCAAGTCACATAAACACAGTCCAGCCAACCAAGATGAAGCCAGGTCCGGCTCCTAGAAGAAGCATGACACCAGACGGAGGCAGCTATCGGGAGTTCGAGTCTCCGACCTACCCCCTTTCACCTGGGAATATCTCCAGAGTTGGCCCCTTGAATGTCAGAACAATGTGTGCATTGAGAACCAGTGCAAAGTAGTCAGCCAGATAACGTATTATAGAACTGGCATTTTGGGATTCTGCGAAACAAGATGGCGTGGAGCAGGCAATAAGCTTCTCGATACATCTCAAACAGTGATGTTCACGGACCAAACAGTGGGAAATACACCCCCCCCCACCCTCAAGACGAAGGCGTGGCTCTAATGCTATCTAAAGAGGCAGAAAAATCACCAATAGATTGACAAGCATTGAGTTCTAGAATAATAGCAGCATCAAGAATCTCCACAATGGAAGTACACATGAATGTGGTGCAGTTTTACGTACCAACAATGATAAAGAAGCTATTCAGGCCTGTGGAGAAACAGGAGTTAAATGGCTAACAGGACTTTTTAATATAGGATGGGAAGAAAGAAAAGGCAATATGAGAGAGTGCGAAACATATAGAGGTATATCACTCCTAAGCCGTATAGGGAAAATGTATGCAAAACTATTGGAACAAAGAGCTAGACCAATAGTTGAACAATTGGCAAAGTACAATTCGGTTTTCGGAAAGGTAAAATTTGCACTGATGCATTATTTACACTTAGAGAAATATGTGAAAAAACTATCGAATATAGTGACCAGCAGAATATTGTGTTTGTAGATCAGGAAAAGGCTTTCGATAAAGTAGACAGATACAAATAATGGACTTGAAGACTATGGGATAGAAGGGCAACTGCTAGAAAACATCATAGAGTTGTACCACTCGAGCCGAAGTGCAGTAAGAACACAAGAAGGTATATCAGATATGTTCACAGTTAATACAGGAGTGAGACAGGGATGTGTGCTCTCTCCCCTGCTATTTAATATCTACATGGACAGAATTTACAAAGAAGCAAGCCTTGACAGAACAGATTCAGAAAATGTAGAACTCTTTACTCCAGATGAAACAACTGATCTACATGAAATAAATGAACTTCTATTTGCAGACGATCAGTGCCTGTTTTACAGCGATGAGAGCAGACTACAAAATTATATTACTAATCTGAGTTCAACCTGCAGCAGATACAATATGAGTATAAACACAGCCAAAACCGAAGTAATACAAGTTAGCAGATCGACAGGCCCACTAAGTATACAGATAAATAACACAACTCTGAAACAAGTTAAAGAATTCAAATATCTCGGAAGTATGATCACAGAAGATGGCAGATTGGACAGAGAAATCGAAATCAGATGTCAAAAAACTAGTGCACTTACATATCAGCTATCACCCTTACTGAAACATCCAAATATACCCATGTCCGCAAAACGACAGATAATAAATAGCATATCCACACCTACCCTATGCTACCGATATCAAACCTGGACGTTATCCAAATTACACTTTCGCAAAATCAACACCTGTGAGATGAGATGCCCGAGGAGAGCTGCCAACTTAACAATTCGAGACCGAGTAAGAAATGCTACTATCAGACAGACTGTGGGATCAACACCTTGTGCCACATTTATTGAAAGACAGAAGATCATGTGGTTTGGCCATGTCGTTAGAATGTAACACCATCAACTACCATCACTGGCCTTACATCAAAGATCATCTGCGACGAGACCACGAGGACGTCCAAGAAGAAAATGGATTGACGACATCAAAGACATTGTACAACCACACGGAATGATACTATCCAGTGCCGTCCACCGGGCGTTGGAACGCAAATTATTCCTCCCCACGTTGCTTGACGGCAGAAGTGGAAGATGATGATGATGATGGTGATGATGACGAATGATAAAGATGAATCATTTAGGAGGCATTTTTAAGAACATCACATTATGAAATAAAAGAAAAGACAATATAAGGGTATCGATGAGTAACCCGAATGCCAGGATATGATCGGATTTCACGGGTTATGAAGAAATGATAGGAAGGCATGTGCCAAAAGTAATTAATGAAAATGGAAAATTATTCTCACAGTCATTGCGCAAGGAATCATTTTACCGTAGGAGTAATGCTCTCGCTCTCTCTCTCTCTCTCTCTCTCTCTCTCTCTCTCTCTCTCTCTCTCTCTCTCTCTCTCTCTCTCTCTCTCTCTCTCTCCCCACACACACACACATAAAATAATACATAAAACAGCGCATATTAAAATTTTTAAAAAAAAATTACAGAATATCAAATTCATCATATTTGTATTAAATGATTTAGCTGTTTTCAGAAGTTCAGCTGTAATTGCAGATCACCATCTGCCGCTAAGTAAAATTAAGTTGAAACTCAAGAGATATATAACTTCTTTCAACCATGTAAAACAATATAGGAAACATCTGAAATAAGGAAACTAAAGGAAAAACGTATAGTCTCCAATAAGCAGCTTCAGTGGGAGGGGGGGGGGGGGTGAGTACTGAAGCAATAAGCAGTGGGTTCGGCAACCTTCAGTAGACGGGGGGGGGGGGGGAGGGAGTACTGAAGCAATAAGCAGCGGGTCCGGCAACCTTCAGTAGACGGGGGGAGTACTGCAGGCTGCTGGTAGTAAGCTACAGGCATTCTGAACGAATGATGCACAGAAGTCCTCGGACACAGGGAACGAAAACATAAAAACGAATAACGCTGGAAACCCTTAAAAATAGAAGAAAATAAAAGCAGATTTAAACAACATCAAAACCAAAACTACTAAAATCAGAGCCCAATGGAAAATACAAAGAAGCTAATAGAGAAGTTAGAGGAAGCGGATAGGGGCGGATAATTGACAACAGTATTAAGATGGCCTAGTAGTTTATCAACCAAGATAAGACAGAATATATGGTAATTTCAAGAGACGGAATGGCTAAAAACTCTGGCCACATACAAATAGATAATATGACCATTAAAAGAACGGAAACATACGAGTACCTGGGTACAATCTTCAACTGCTCCAACATCATAAGGGAAGAAATACAAACTAGAATCAATTCTGGAAATAAGATATACTATGCACTACAACATCTACTAAAATCAAAGGCGCTATCTCGTAACACCAAGATCACAATATACAAAACACTGATCAGACCAGTTGTGCTGTATGGCTCTCAAACCTGGAGTACAACGAAAGGAGACGAAGCCTTGTTACAAACCTTTGAGAACAAAATTTTAAGACGCATCTTTGGACCCATTAGGGATACACAAAGTGGAGAGTGGAAAAGAAGAAGTAACAAAGACATTTATGATTTGTTTAAGTCCCCGCTAATCACTGGTATCATGAAGGCTAATAGACTACAATGGCTGGGGCATATAGAACGAATGGAAGGTAATAGGGAAACAAAACTCGCTTACACCCAGGAAATAAATGACCGTAGACCCCGAGGTAGACCAAGAAGGCGGTGGAGAGATAATACATGTACAGACCTACAAGCACTAGGAATCAACGACTGGCAAGAGAAGGTCCACCAGAGAGACGAATGGAGACACGGATTGTATTTGCAGCAAAGAACCTCAATGGCTCGGAACGCTGAAGAAGAAGAAGAAGAAGAAGAAGAGTAGAAGAATAGGGCACACATTGAGCAAACCTGTTCATATTACACATCGGCAATTCTGTCTCTGGAAGACACAGGGCAAAACAAACAGGGGGAGTTATATCAACACTCTCGGAGAAGAGATTTAGAGACAACGGTGAATAATTGGGGGAGGGCATTGAGTTTGTGGAGAGCCTGTGCTTTATTGGGAGTTACAGGGCAATAGCAGAACAAGCAGAACTGTAGTTTGAAGGGTACCATAGCCACTACATTCACATACCCTAGTCAGAGAATACCATAGCCACTACATTCACATACCCTAGTCAGAGAGTAACATAGCCACTACATTCACATACCCTAGTCAGAGAATACCATAGCCACTACATTCACATACCCTAGTCAGAGAGTAACATAGCCACTACATTCACATACCCTAGTCAGAGAATACCATAGCCACTACATTCACATACCCTAGTCAGAGAGTAACATAGCCACTACATTCACATACCCTAGTCAGAGAATACCATAGCCACTACATTCACATACCCTAGTCAGAGAGTAACATAGCCACTACATTCACATACCCTAGTCAGAGAGTAACATAGCCACTACATTCACATACCCTAGTCAGAGAGCCACCCGGGTGTGGAAGATAAATAGAGGTAGGTGGAATGGCGGCAGGCAGTGAGTGCTTATATCCATGGAATGTACACAGTAGAGCGCAGCAGCACCAGGCTGTTACATGTACGCACGAGGTCACGGCTGGTTACTCTGCCGCGGCCCGCTGTGGATTCTGCCCCGGATGCTCCTACCGACTCTGGCGAACAGCTTGTCCAATCCGGCTAGTTCCGTGATGAGCATCAGTGTACAGTCAGCTTGACTGACCTGGAACGCGCCGTGCCATCTTGTTTCGCTGGCGTAAAACGACGTCCCCCGTAAACAGCTCTGTTTAACACGCCCCAGAAGCAGCTGGAAGTTGGCCAGCTCCTGGCGGAAGTCGTGGCCTAGGCTGTTTAACTTATCCTGAAATATGGCCAAATAATGCGCGTACAGCGCGTAGTCCAGATGGCTAATATTGCGGTGCCGCTGGTAGTCTAGGCTGGTAAAGTTCCGGTCTGGCTTATGTTTGTTGGCGTTTTTAGGAATGTATAAGATATCTTTTATTTCCCAGCACAGTTGGCGCTTGAGGAGCAGGAGCGATTCGTCGAAATACTCCATGATCATGACGAGGCTGAAGTCTTGGTCCATTTGAGAAATGTAAGCTTGTTCTTTGCGGGAACTGTGGAGTTCTTTTCTACCCATACCCAAGTCCTCGGCTTGCTTGTTTCTGATGTATGAAAAGTAACTCACCCCGCGTTCATACTTGATAGGGTTGGCTAGATATGTGGAGATGGGGTTACTTTCATTGAGGATGTCCGCGTTTCTGACGGCAAATGTCCTCTCCACATGGTAGTATTCAAACGCGGAGACAAACTGTTGGAAAGGCTGCCTGAGAATGGTGATGTAGGATGTGTTGCGAGGCATGATGTCTCGGAATGCTGTTCGGTTGTATATGGCATGGTTAAACAGTATGTTGTATTCGTGACCCGAGGCTAGTGGAATGATCTTCTCCTTGGTCAAGACATCCCCGGGCTTGCAGATGTAGTTGTAGGCATACACGTGCGATCTGGTGTTGGGCAGCGCAAAGTTGAGGTTGTGGGTCAGCCCGTAGCGCTGTAAGATGTTGGCTATGGTAGAACTGCCCGCCTTGTGCGTCTTCACGAAGGCGATGTTGCGCACCGGCTGGCACGTGGATGCTGGCCAGGTCACGTTCACCTGCGCCACGTAGTTGAGGAACCTGAACTGGCCTGCCAGTGGACGCACGTCGGGTAGTGGGATGTTGGCACGGATGTTTGCCAGCAGGTCTGTGTCCTGGAAGTTCAGTTTACACGTGTGTGTGATCATCAGCACCACCAGCGTCCCGGTCAGGGCAAGGCTGTGGACAGAAGAACAAGAATATATCAGCTTCAAACTGTACGCCAGCTGATATGTTGCCTTCAAGAGCACCAGTGGTTGGAATACTCACCACGGACAAAGGAGAGATTTCCAAGACTGTCCGTCAACGGCTACTGGTTACAGGCATAAATAATAACAGAGGACACAACACACCTGAGCACGTTTGACTTACTATTCAAGTAGGGCGGGACATATGAGAGGGTGAATCCCATATGTTTACAACCAGCGTTGTACTGAAGGTGTGCTTCCACCAAGCATGACGGGACATATGAGAGGGTGAATCCCACATGTTTACAACTAGTCTTGTACTGAAGTGACAGGCGGACTGGCCAGCGTGTCAGAATGTCCGGTGGTATATGGGCCCCTTGGACCCCTCATGCAGTGGGGCCCCTTAAACATTAAACGCCTGTTAAACATACGAACGACCTGATGCAGTGGGCCCCCACATCAAACAATCTGTTAAACATATGAACGACCCTCTATTCCTGGCAACCAACGCTTAGAGCCAGTCCGCCACTGAAGCTCAGCATCTACACCTGACATCTGACGCGGGAGCACCGGTGTGTCCGCCCGGAGTACTGGATGCAGATTCTTGACAACAAACCCAAGAAAGCCAATACACGAGAAATATGACACAGACACTATATCTGACCCATGACGTTGACACACGGTATGGAGTTTTCCCCCCAGCGAGCTGGTGTTGAGCCTCAGACTGGCGGTATCTGTGTCAGATATGAACTAGTCTGGTTGTTTGCCGCGTGTCTCCTGACTGGGGTTACTGAGGACAACCAGTACCACGATCTGGGGCTTCATTTTAGCTCGCGTCTTGTCATATTTGCTCCACTGCCATCTCAGGCTGTTTACACATGCATTCTGGGCTGGCCATACACGTGACCTGACAGTTTACACTCATCTTCCCATAGTCGCTTGGCTCATGTAAAGACGTCTAACCGTAGCTCTCATTATTACAGGCTGTGCTTATATCCACTTGTATACTGTTTAAAAAACAAAACCGCAACATTAATGCAGTTTCAATTGCAAACATGTTCCACAGTTTTATTGACGATGCTGATTCGTCACTGCAGTCGGTTTTTGCCATGCCGGTCCGTAAGAACAGGACTTCTGTAGGGTCTTCTAGCCCAAAGATCAGCGTCGTGCAGCCGGTTCCTGACCGTTTGATCTGAAATTCGACGAGCTCCTGGCATTGACTGGTCTGTGGATGACGCAGATGCAAATGGATTCCTAAGGTGACGCAACCGTATGAAGCAGTCTTCGGCAGCAGTTGTGATTCTGGGTCTTCCACTGCGCGGCCAGTCTGCCACTGAGCCAGTTTCTTGAAACCGCCTCCAAAGGCGAGTAATGTACAGTTGTTTCCCCTGGACATGGTACAGTTGTTTCCCCTGGACATGGTACAGTTGTTTCACCCTGGACATGGTACAGTTGTTTCCCCTGGACATGGTACAGTTGTTTCCCCTAGACATGGTACAGTTGCTTCCCCTGGACATGGCCTAGTTGTTTCCCCAGGGCATGGTACAGTTTTCCCCTGGGCATGGTACAGTTTTCCCCTGGGCATGGTACAGTTGTTTCCCCTGGGTATGGTACAGTTGTTTCCCCCTTGACATGGTACAGTTGTTTCCCACACGTGAATCTCGCATGGAGCTGGCTGGCTACATTAGACATAACGCTTTCCCTTTCCCTGTCAATGTCGATGAAGGCATTTTTTTTTTTTCAAATTGATTTTCATC
Source organism: Cepaea hortensis (assembly GCA_963921405.1). Taxonomy (NCBI): domain Eukaryota; kingdom Metazoa; phylum Mollusca; class Gastropoda; order Stylommatophora; family Helicidae; genus Cepaea; species Cepaea hortensis. Next base: position 4,074,277 of record OY992879.1, read on the forward strand.
AGGAGTTTCCTTGCCCTGGTTTCAGCGACAATTGTTGGCCGTAGATGGAGTCTGAGACTGTGACATGGACATTCTTGTTTAGCTGCTGCTGCTGCTTCTTCTTCTCCTCTTCCTTCTTCTTCTTCTTCTCCTCCTCCTCCTCCTCCTCCTCCTCCTTCTTCTTCTTCTTCTTCTTCTCCTCCTCCTCCTCCTCCTCCTCCTCCTCCTTCTTCTTCTTCTTCTTCTTCTTCTTCTTCTTCTTCTTCTTCTTCTTCTTCTTCTTCTTCTTCTCACCTATCTCTGTTTCTTCTTTCCCCCCGCCCCCCCCCTTTCTTCTTATCCGTCGTCGTCGTCGTCTTTGACCTCAGACATCCAGCCGTAATATACGTACAGAAAACGTGAATGGACTCGAGGTTGTCGACATCTCGGTAGAGTTTGTTCTCACGAGGAGCTGGTGAGGGCTAACATAACATACTTGACTCTGTGCACTCTTGCAGCAAATGATTAGCCTCGTGTTTCCAGTTCCACTGTGAATTCACAAGTGTCTCACATCCATAGATTATTACACAAGTACTGTCTCAGCCTGTCATGTACTGTCTGGAGTCTTAAGGTTGCTGCTTATTCACCTGGGAAACAATTGTTAGGTGTATACTCCTTCTGGTGACCGGAATGCTCTGATTGTCACTTGGTTCTGTAGTTGCTTCTTACAAACATCTGGTTATCATCATAGGTTATTTCCATGTTTGCCGCAGTACTCAGACCTGTTCATATGTCACATGTAACTCCTTGCCGCAGTATCCAGACCCGTTCATATGTCACGTGTAACTCCTTGCCGCAGTATCCAGATCTGCTATCATGTCACATGCAACTCCTTGCTTCCCTGGTGGTTTCAACTTGTTTCAGGTTCTCTTTCATTGTTCAATATCTTGCATTTTACAGTTTGCCATCACATGTTGTGCTAGTATCTCTCTGTGTTATTATGACATGTCTGTTCGCCGTGTATTTTTCAGTTATTGCGCAATTCTTATAGTTCACGCTAGCATAGTATTCCATCACTGCATTTGCGGATTTTATTCCATTCATAATGATCTTTTATTGTTCAATTTTATTGGATCACTCATTATTTATGGCTGTTATTTGTTGTCATAGTTTAACAATTCCCAACAAACTTGTTTGCTTGCTTGAATATTCTTTTGTATTTTTCTGAGGTGGCTTGGAGCGGGATGATGTCTTCAGTTGCTTGTTCTCTCTCTCTCTCTCTCTCTCTCTCTCTCTCTCTCTCTCTCTCTCTCTCTCTCTCTCTCTCTCTCTTTGTGTGTGTGTGTTTGTCCATCTATCTGCTGTTGTCCCTTCAGCTGCGGTTGTTTCCTAGAGAATGTTTCATTCTTCAGTTCTGTGGTATGTAATTGTTGCGTCTTGGAACGGTCTCAGTTGTTGGTGATCATGCATTGTTTAGACTTTCTGGTATAATTGTCATGTTGCCATATGGAATTGTTATGCTTTAACGGTATGTTATTAGCCTGGCAGATCTGTCACAATCAGCTGGTTTATCATTCCCGTGAGGCAATGGTTTTTGCACCCATGGAACGTACTCCATGTTCATCACAAGTTTGACTGGTCTGATGGTCAGAGCCTGCTAATTAGTCCGGCATGTGACAATCAATTTTGTGTTGGGTGTCTTCTGTGCAGAAAGTCAAAGCTGGAGTGGATGTGGTAAAATGTCGTCTAGAGTAGAAGCTGGGTTTGGCATCCGGTTATGGATTAGACTTAGATGATAATATAGTTCTCAGTGCTCCACTGAATCTCCTTCTGTTTAATTAGTCTCTTCACCGTAAGCGAATTGTCCGAGTGCTGCCCTGATCTTCTGACTGTCTCCGATCTACCTACAACAGCAGGTGTGTGACTCACTTGGTCTGCTTCCCGTCACTTGACCCTCTGAGACAAGGCAGCAGGTGTGTGACTCACTTGGTCTGCTTCCCGTCACTTGACCCTCTGAGACAAGGCAGAAGGTGTGTGACTCACTTGGTCTGCTCCCCGTCACTTGACCCTCTGAGACAAGGCAGCAGGTGTGTGACTCACTTGGTCTGCTCCCCGTCACTTGACCCTCTGAGACAAGGCAGCAGGTGTGTGACTCACTTGGTCTGCTCCCCGTCACTTGACCCTCTACTGACCGTGGTATAGTCTTGGGGAGTATGCAGGCTCCTCTCACAGTGCATGCTGGATACAACGGGGGCAATTGTTTAACTTGAGATCTCAGCCGTTTGGGTATGCCAGGACACCGGCGGAGATAGGGCAATTAACAGGGTTATACAAGAATATATGTGTGTGACATGTTTAGATAGGGCAATTAACAGGGTTATACAAGAATATATGTGTGTGACATGTTTAGATAGGGCAATTAACAGGGTTATACAAGAATATATGTGTGTGCCATGTTTAGATAGGGCAATTAACAGGGTTATACAAGAATATATGTGTGTGCCATGTTTAGATAGGGCAATTAACAGGGTTATACAAGAATATATGTGTGTGACATGTTTAGATAGGGCAATTAACAGGGTTATACAAGAATATATGTGTGTGACATGTTTAGATAGGGCAATTAACAGGGTTATACAAGAATATATGTGTGTGACATGTTTAGATAGGGCAATTAACAGGTTTATACAAGAATATATGTGTGTGACATGTTTAGATAGGGCAATTAACAGGGTTATACAAGAATATATGTGTGTGACATGTTTAGATAGGGCAATTAACAGGGTTATACAAGAATATATGTGTGTGACATGTTTAGATAGGGCAATTAACAGGGTTATACAAGAATATATGTGTGTGACATGTTTAGATAGGGCAATTAACAGGGTTATACAAGAATATATGTGTGTGACATGTTTAGATAGGGCAATTAACAGGGTTATACAAGAATATATGTGTGTGACATGTTTAGATAGGGCAATTAACAGGGTTATACAAGAATATATGTGTGTGACATGTTTAGATAGGGCAATTAACAGGGTTATACAAGAATATATGTGTGTGACATGTTTAGATAGGGCAATTAACAGGGTTATACAAGAATATATGTGTGTGACATGTTTAGATAGGGCAATTAACAGGGTTATACAAGAATATATGTGTGTGACATGTTTAGATAGGGCAATTAACAGGGTTATACAAGAATATATGTGTGTGACATGTTTAGATAGGGCAATTAACAGGGTTATACAAGAATATATGTGTGTGACATGTTTAGATAGGGCAATTAACAGGGTTATACAAGAATATATGTGTGTGACATGTTTAGATAGGGCAATTAACAGGGTTATACAAGAATATATGTGTGTGACATGTTTAGATAGGGCAATTAACAGGGTTATACAAGAATATATGTGTGTGACATGTTTAGATAGGGCAATTAACAGGGTTATACAAGAATATATGTGTGTGACATGTTTAGATAGGGCAATTAACAGGGTTATACAAGAATATATGTGTGTGACATGTTTAGATAGGGCAATTAACAGGGTTATACAAGAATATATGTGTGTGACATGTTTAGATAGGGCAATTAACAGGGTTATACAAGAATATATGTGTGTGACATGTTTAGATAGGGCAATTAACAGGGTTATACAAGAATATATGTGTGTGACATGTTTAGATAGGGCAATTAACAGGGTTATACAAGAATATATGTGTGTGACATGTTTAGATAGGGCAATTAACAGGGTTATACAAGAATATATGTGTGTGACTTGTTTAGATAGGGCAATTAACAGGGTTATACAAGAATATATGTGTGTGACATGTTTAGATAGGGCAATTAACAGGGTTATACAAGAATATATGTGTGTGATATGTTTAGATAGGGCAATTAACAGGGTTATACAAGAATATATGTGTGTGACATGTTTAGATAGGGCAATTAACAGGGTTATACCAGAATATATGTGTGTGACTTGTTTAGATAGGGCAATTAACAGGGTTATACAAGAATATATGTGTGTGACTTGTTTAGATAGGGCAATTAACAGGGTTATACAAGAATATATGTGTGTGACATGTTTAGATAGGGCAATTAACAGGGTTATACAAGAATATATGTGTGTGACATGTTTAGATAGGGCAATTAACAGGGTTATACAAGAATATATGTGTGTGACATGTTTAGATAGGGCAATTAACAGGGTTATACAAGAATATATGTGTGTGACATGTTTAGATAGGGCAATTAACAGGGTTATACAAGAATATATGTGTGTGACATGTTTAGATAGGGCAATTAACAGGGTTATACAAGAATATATGTGTGTGACATGTTTAGATAGGGCAATTAACAGGGTTATACAAGAATATATGTGTGTGACATGTTTAGATAGGGCAATTAACAGGGTTATACAAGAATATATGTGTGTGACATGTTTAGATAGGGCAATTAACAGGGTTATACAAGAATATATGTGTGTGACATGTTTAGATAGGGCAATTAACAGGGTTATACAAGAATATATGTGTGTGACATGTTTAGATAGGGCAATTAACAGGGTTATACAAGAATATATGTGTGTGACATGTTTAGATAGGGCAATTAACAGGGTTATACAAGAATATATGTGTGTGACATGTTTAGATAGGGCAATTAACAGGGTTATACAAGAATATATGTGTGTGACATGTTTAGATAGGGCAATTAACAGGGTTATACAAGAATATATGTGTGTGACATGTTTAGATAGGGCAATTAACAGGGTTATACAAGAATATATGTGTGTGACATGTTTAGATAGGGCAATTAACAGGGTTATACAAGAATATATGTGTGTGACATGTTTAGATAGGGCAATTAACAGGGTTATACAAGAATATATGTGTGTGACATGTTTAGATAGGGCAATTAACAGGGTTATACAAGAATATATGTGTGTGACATGTTTAGATAGGGCAATTAACAGGGTTATACAAGAATATATGTGTGTGACATGTTTAGATAGGGCAATTAACAGGGTTATACAAGAATATATGTGTGTGACATGTTTAGATAGGGCAATTAACAGGGTTATACAAGAATATATGTGTGTGACATGTTTAGATAGGGCAATTAACAGGGTTATACAAGAATATATGTGTGTGACATGTTTAGATAGGGCAATTAACAGGGTTATACAAGAATATATGTGTGTGACATGTTTAGATAGGGCAATTAACAGGGTTATACAAGAATATATGTGTGTGACATGTTTAGATAGGGCAATTAACAGGGTTATACAAGAATATATGTGTGTGACATGTTTAGATAGGGCAATTAACAGGGTTATACAAGAATATATGTGTGTGACATGTTTAGATAGGGCAATTAACAGGGTTATACAAGAATATATGTGTGTGACATGTTTAGATAGGGCAATTAACAGGGTTATACAAGAATATATGTGTGTGACATGTTTAGATAGGGCAATTAACAGGGTTATACAAGAATATATGTGTGTGACATGTTTAGATAGGGCAATTAACAGGGTTATACAAGAATATATGTGTGTGACATGTTTAGATAGGGCAATTAACAGGGTTATACAAGAATATATGTGTGTGACATGTTTAGATAGGGCAATTAACAGGGTTATACAAGAATATATGTGTGTGACATGTTTAGATAGGGCAATTAACAGGGTTATACAAGAATATATGTGTGTGACATGTTTAGATAGGGCAATTAACAGGGTTATACAAGAATATATGTGTGTGACATGTTTAGATAGGGCAATTAACAGGGTTATACAAGAATATATGTGTGTGACATGTTTAGATAGGGCAATTAACAGGGTTATACAAGAATATATGTGTGTGACATGTTTAGATAGGGCAATTAACAGGGTTATACAAGAATATATGTGTGTGACATGTTTAGATAGGGCAATTAACAGGGTTATACAAGAATATATGTGTGTGACATGTTTAGATAGGGCAATTAACAGGGTTATACAAGAATATATGTGTGTGACATGTTTAGATAGGGCAATTAACAGGGTTATACAAGAATATATGTGTGTGACATGTTTAGATAGGGCAATTAACAGGGTTATACAAGAATATATGTGTGTGACATGTTTAGATAGGGCAATTAACAGGGTTATACAAGAATATATGTGTGTGACATGTTTAGATAGGGCAATTAACAGGGTTATACAAGAATATATGTGTGTGACATGTTTAGATAGGGCAATTAACAGGGTTATACAAGAATATATGTGTGTGACATGTTTAGATAGGGCAATTAACAGGGTTATACAAGAATATATGTGTGTGACATGTTTAGATAGGGCAATTAACAGGGTTATACAAGAATATATGTGTGTGACATGTTTAGATAGGGCAATTAACAGGGTTATACAAGAATATATGTGTGTGACATGTTTAGATAGGGCAATTAACAGGGTTATACAAGAATATATGTGTGTGACATGTTTAGATAGGGCAATTAACAGGGTTATACAAGAATATATGTGTGTGACATGTTTAGATAGGGCAATTAACAGGGTTATACAAGAATATATGTGTGTGACATGTTTAGATAGGGCAATTAACAGGGCTATACAAGAATATATGTGTGTGACATGTTTAGATAGGGCAATTAACAGGGCTATACAAGAATATATGTGTCTGACTTGTTTAGATAGGGCAATTAACAGGGCTATACAAGAATATATGTGTGTGACATGTTTAGATAGGGCAATTAACAGGGCTATACAAGAATATATGTGTCTGACTTGTTTAGATAGGGCAATTAACAGGGCTATACAAGAATATATGTGTGTGACATGTTTAGATAGGGCAATTAACAGGGTTATACAAGAATATATGTGTGTGACATGTTTAGATAAGGCAGTTAACGGTGTTATACAAGAAATATACGTGTGTGACTTGTTTAGATAGGGCAGTTAACGGTGTTATACAAGAAATATACGTGTGTGACTTGTTTAGATAGGGCAGTTAACGGTGTTATACAAGAAATATACGTGTGTGACTTGTTTAGATAGGGCAGTTAACGGTGTTATACAAGAAATATATGTGTGTGACTTGTTTAGATAGGGCAGTTGGCGGTGTTGTACAAGAATATATGTGTGTGACATGTTTAGATAGGGCAGTTGGCGGCGTTATACGAGACATATATGTGTGTGACATGTTTAGATAGGGCAATTAACAGGGTTATACAAGAATATATGTGTGTGACATGTTTAGATAGGCAGTTAACGGTGTTATACAAGAAATATACGTGTGTGACTTGTTTAGATAGGGCAGTTAACGGTGTTATACAAGAAATATATGTGTGTGACTTGTTTAGATAGGGCAGTTGGCGGTGTTGTACAAGAATATATGTGTGTGACATGTTTAGATAGGGCAGTTGGCGGCGTTATACAAGACATATATGTGTGTGACATGTTTAGATAGGGCAATTAACAGGGTTATACAAGAATATATGTGTGTGACTTGTTTAGATAGGGCAATTAACAGGGTTATACAAGAATATATGTGAGTGACTTGTTTAGATAGGGCAATTAACAGGGTTATACAAGAATATATGTGTGTGACTTGTTTAGATAGGGCAATTAACAGGGTTATACAAGAATATATGTGTGTGACTTGTTTAGATAGGGCAATTAACAGGGTTATACAAGAATATATGTGTGTGACTTGTTTAGATAGGGCAATTAACAGGGTTATACAAGAATATATGTGTGTGACATGTTTAGATAGGGCAATTAACAGGGTTATACAAGAATATATGTGTGTGACTTGTTTAGATAGGGCAATTAACAGGGTTATACAAGAATATATGTGTGTGACATGTTTAGATAGGGCAATTAACAGGGTTATACAAGAATATATGTGTGTGACATGTTTAGATAGGGCAATTAACAGGGTTATACAAAAATATATGTGTGTGACATGTTTAGATAGGGCAATTAACAGGGTTATACAAGAATATATGTGTGTGACATGTTTAGATAGGGCAATTAACAGGGTTATACAAGAATATATGTGTGTGACATGTTTAGATAGGGCAATTAACAGGGTTATACAAGAATATATGTGTGTGACATGTTTAGATAGGGCAATTAACAGGGTTATACAAGAATATATGTGTGTGACATGTTTAGATAGGGCAATTAACAGGGTTATACAAGAATATATGTGTGTGACATGTTTAGATAGGGCAATTAACAGGGTTATACAAGAATATATGTGTGTGACATGTTTAGATAGGGCAATTAACAGGGTTATACAAGAATATATGTGTGTGACATGTTTAGATAGGGCAATTAACAGGGTTATACAAGAATATATGTGTGTGACATGTTTAGATAGGGCAATTAACAGGGTTATACAAGAATATATGTGTGTGACATGTTTAGATAGGGCAATTAACAGGGTTATACAAGAATATATGTGTGTGACATGTTTAGATAGGGCAATTAACAGGGTTATACAAGAATATATGTGTGTGACATGTTTAGATAGGGCAATTAACAGGGTTATACAAGAATATATGTGTGTGACATGTTTAGATAGGGCAATTAACAGGGTTATACAAGAATATATGTGTGTGACATGTTTAGATAGGGCAATTAACAGGGTTATACAAGAATATATGTGTGTGACATGTTTAGATAGGGCAATTAACAGGGTTATACAAGAATATATGTGTGTGACATGTTTAGATAGGGCAATTAACAGGGTTATACAAGAATATATGTGTGTGACATGTTTAGATAGGGCAATTAACAGGGTTATACAAGAATATATGTGTGTGACATGTTTAGATAGGGCAATTAACAGGGTTATACAAGAATATATGTGTGTGACATGTTTAGATAGGGCAATTAACAGGGTTATACAAGAATATATGTGTGTGACATGTTTAGATAGGGCAATTAACAGGGTTATACAAGAATATATGTGTGTGACATGTTTAGATAGGGCAATTAACAGGGTTATACAAGAATATATGTGTGTGACATGTTTAGATAGGGCAATTAACAGGGTTATACAAGAATATATGTGTGTGACATGTTTAGATAGGGCAATTAACAGGGCTATACAAGAATATATGTGTCTGACTTGTTTAGATAGGGCAATTAACAGGGCTATACAAGAATATATGTGTGTGACATGTTTAGATAGGGCAATTAACAGGGCTATACAAGAATATATGTGTCTGACTTGTTTAGATAGGGCAATTAACAGGGCTATACAAGAATATATGTGTGTGACATGTTTAGATAGGGCAATTAACAGGGTTATACAAGAATATATGTGTGTGACATGTTTAGATAAGGCAGTTAACGGTGTTATACAAGAAATATACGTGTGTGACTTGTTTAGATAGGGCAGTTAACGGTGTTATACAAGAAATATACGTGTGTGACTTGTTTAGATAGGGCAGTTAACGGTGTTATACAAGAAATATACGTGTGTGACTTGTTTAGATAGGGCAGTTAACGGTGTTATACAAGAAATATATGTGTGTGACTTGTTTAGATAGGGCAGTTGGCGGTGTTGTACAAGAATATATGTGTGTGACATGTTTAGATAGGGCAGTTGGCGGCGTTATACGAGACATATATGTGTGTGACATGTTTAGATAGGGCAATTAACAGGGTTATACAAGAATATATGTGTGTGACATGTTTAGATAGGCAGTTAACGGTGTTATACAAGAAATATACGTGTGTGACTTGTTTAGATAGGGCAGTTAACGGTGTTATACAAGAAATATATGTGTGTGACTTGTTTAGATAGGGCAGTTGGCGGTGTTGTACAAGAATATATGTGTGTGACATGTTTAGATAGGGCAGTTGGCGGCGTTATACAAGACATATATGTGTGTGACATGTTTAGATAGGGCAATTAACAGGGTTATACAAGAATATATGTGTGTGACTTGTTTAGATAGGGCAATTAACAGGGTTATACAAGAATATATGTGAGTGACTTGTTTAGATAGGGCAATTAACAGGGTTATACAAGAATATATGTGTGTGACTTGTTTAGATAGGGCAATTAACAGGGTTATACAAGAATATATGTGTGTGACTTGTTTAGATAGGGCAATTAACAGGGTTATACAAGAATATATGTGTGTGACTTGTTTAGATAGGGCAATTAACAGGGTTATACAAGAATATATGTGTGTGACATGTTTAGATAGGGCAATTAACAGGGTTATACAAGAATATATGTGTGTGACTTGTTTAGATAGGGCAATTAACAGGGTTATACAAGAATATATGTGTGTGACATGTTTAGATAGGGCAATTAACAGGGTTATACAAGAATATATGTGTGTGTGACATGTTTAGATAGGGCAATTAACAGGGTTATACAAAAATATATGTGTGTGACATGTTTAGATAGGGCAATTAACAGGGTTATACAAGAATATATGTGTGTGACATGTTTAGATAGGGCAATTAACAGGGTTATACAAGAATATATGTGTGTGACATGTTTAGATAGGGCAATTAACAGGGTTATACAAGAATATATGTGTGTGACATGTTTAGATAGGGCAATTAACAGGGTTATACAAGAATATATGTGTGTGACATGTTTAGATAGGGCAATTAACAGGGTTATACAAGAATATATGTGTGTGACATGTTTAGATAGGGCAATTAACAGGGTTATACAAGAATATATGTGTGTGACATGTTTAGATAGGGCAATTAACAGGGTTATACAAGAATATATGTGTGTGACATGTTTAGATAGGGCAATTAACAGGGTTATACAAGAATATATGTGTGTGACATGTTTAGATAGGGCAATTAACAGGGCTATACAAGAATATATGTGTGTGACATGTTTAGATAGGGCAATTAACAGGGCTATACAAGAATATATGTGTGTGACATGTTTAGATAGGGCAATTAACAGGGCTATACAAGAATATATGTGTGTGACATGTTTAGATAGGGCAATTAACAGGGCTATACAAGAATATATGTGTGTGACATGTTTAGATAGGGCAATTAACAGGGTTATACAAGAATATATGTGTGTGACATGTTTAGATAAGGCAGTTAACGGTGTTATACAAGAAATATACGTGTGTGACTTGTTTAGATAGGGCAGTTAACGGTGTTATACAAGAAATATACGTGTGTGACTTGTTTAGATAGGGCAGTTAACGGTGTTATACAAGAAATATACGTGTGTGACTTGTTTAGATAGGGCAGTTAACGGTGTTATACAAGAAATATATGTGTGTGACTTGTTTAGATAGGGCAGTTGGCGGTGTTGTACAAGAATATATGTGTGTGACATGTTTAGATAGGGCAGTTGGCGGCGTTATACGAGACATATATGTGTGTGACATGTTTAGATAGGGCAATTAACAGGGTTATACAAGAATATATGTGTGTGACATGTTTAGATAGGCAGTTAACGGTGTTATACAAGAAATATACGTGTGTGACTTGTTTAGATAGGGCAGTTAACGGTGTTATACAAGAAATATATGTGTGTGACTTGTTTAGATAGGGCAGTTGGCGGTGTTGTACAAGAATATATGTGTGTGACATGTTTAGATAGGGCAGTTGGCGGCGTTATACAAGACATATATGTGTGTGACATGTTTAGATAGGGCAATTAACAGGGTTATACAAGAATATATGTGTGTGACTTGTTTAGATAGGGCAATTAACAGGGTTATACAAGAATATATGTGAGTGACTTGTTTAGATAGGGCAATTAACAGGGTTATACAAGAATATATGTGTGTGACTTGTTTAGATAGGGCAATTAACAGGGTTATACAAGAATATATGTGTGTGACTTGTTTAGATAGGGCAATTAACAGGGTTATACAAGAATATATGTGTGTGACTTGTTTAGATAGGGCAATTAACAGGGTTATACAAGAATATATGTGTGTGACATGTTTAGATAGGGCAATTAACAGGGTTATACAAGAATATATGTGTGTGACTTGTTTAGATAGGGCAATTAACAGGGTTATACAAGAATATATGTGTGTGACATGTTTAGATAGGGCAATTAACAGGGTTATACAAGAATATATGTGTGTGTGACATGTTTAGATAGGGCAATTAACAGGGTTATACAAAAATATATGTGTGTGACATGTTTAGATAGGGCAATTAACAGGGTTATACAAGAATATATGTGTGTGACATGTTTAGATAGGGCAATTAACAGGGTTATACAAGAATATATGTGTGTGACATGTTTAGATAGGGCAATTAACAGGGTTATACAAGAATATATGTGTGTGACATGTTTAGATAGGGCAATTAACAGGGTTATACAAGAATATATGTGTGTGACATGTTTAGATAGGGCAATTAACAGGGTTATACAAGAATATATGTGTGTGACATGTTTAGATAGGGCAATTAACAGGGTTATACAAGAATATATGTGTGTGACATGTTTAGATAGGGCAATTAACAGGGTTATACAAGAATATATGTGTGTGACATGTTTAGATAGGGCAATTAACAGGGTTATACAAGAATATATGTGTGTGACATGTTTAGATAGGGCAATTAACAGGGTTATACAAGAATATATGTGTGTGACATGTTTAGATAGGGCAATTAACAGGGTTATACAAGAATATATGTGTGTGACATGTTTAGATAGGGCAATTAACAGGGTTATACAAGAATATATGTGTGTGACATGTTTAGATAGGGCAATTAACAGGGCTATACAAGAATATATGTGTGTGACATGTTTAGATAGGGCAATTAACAGGGCTATACAAGAATATATGTGTCTGACTTGTTTAGATAGGGCAATTAACAGGGCTATACAAGAATATATGTGTGTGACATGTTTAGATAGGGCAATTAACAGGGCTATACAAGAATATATGTGTCTGACTTGTTTAGATAGGGCAATTAACAGGGCTATACAAGAATATATGTGTGTGACATGTTTAGATAGGGCAATTAACAGGGTTATACAAGAATATATGTGTGTGACATGTTTAGATAAGGCAGTTAACGGTGTTATACAAGAAATATACGTGTGTGACTTGTTTAGATAGGGCAGTTAACGGTGTTATACAAGAAATATACGTGTGTGACTTGTTTAGATAGGGCAGTTAACGGTGTTATACAAGAAATATACGTGTGTGACTTGTTTAGATAGGGCAGTTAACGGTGTTATACAAGAAATATATGTGTGTGACTTGTTTAGATAGGGCAGTTGGCGGTGTTGTACAAGAATATATGTGTGTGACATGTTTAGATAGGGCAGTTGGCGGCGTTATACGAGACATATATGTGTGTGACATGTTTAGATAGGGCAATTAACAGGGTTATACAAGAATATATGTGTGTGACATGTTTAGATAGGCAGTTAACGGTGTTATACAAGAAATATACGTGTGTGACTTGTTTAGATAGGGCAGTTAACGGTGTTATACAAGAAATATATGTGTGTGACTTGTTTAGATAGGGCAGTTGGCGGTGTTGTACAAGAATATATGTGTGTGACATGTTTAGATAGGGCAGTTGGCGGCGTTATACAAGACATATATGTGTGTGACATGTTTAGATAGGGCAATTAACAGGGTTATACAAGAATATATGTGTGTGACTTGTTTAGATAGGGCAATTAACAGGGTTATACAAGAATATATGTGAGTGACTTGTTTAGATAGGGCAATTAACAGGGTTATACAAGAATATATGTGTGTGACTTGTTTAGATAGGGCAATTAACAGGGTTATACAAGAATATATGTGTGTGACTTGTTTAGATAGGGCAATTAACAGGGTTATACAAGAATATATGTGTGTGACTTGTTTAGATAGGGCAATTAACAGGGTTATACAAGAATATATGTGTGTGACATGTTTAGATAGGGCAATTAACAGGGTTATACAAGAATATATGTGTGTGACTTGTTTAGATAGGGCAATTAACAGGGTTATACAAGAATATATGTGTGTAACATGTTTAGATAGGGCAATTAACAGGGTTATACAAGAATATATGTGTGTAACATGTTTAGATAGGGCAGTTGGTGGCATTATACAAGAAATATATGTGTGTGACTTGTTTAGATAGGGCAGTTGGCGGTGTTGTACAAGAATATATGTGTGTGACATGTTTAGATAGAGCAGTTAACGGTGTTATACAAGAAATATATGTGTGTGACTTGTTTAGATAGGGCAGTTGGCGGCGTTGTACAAGAATATATGTGTGTGACATGTTTAGATATGGCAGTTAACGGCGTTATACAAGAAATATATGCGTGTGGCATGTTTAGATATGGCAGTTAACGGTGTTATACAAGAAATATATGTGTGTGACTTGTTTAGATAGGGCAGTTGGCGGCGTTGTACAAGAATATATGTGTGTGACATGTTTAGATAGGGCAGTTGGCGGTGTTGTACCAGAATATATATATATATATTCTTTGTGGCAGGTCTTAGGACTGAGCTACCGCATAACAGTAGACGGTACTACATGCTTTCTGTTAGCGCCGAACGTTGGGCGGCGCTTACCAAACCCGACATCCCACATTGTGCCAACAGCTTCGGGCGGAAGAGCGTAATTGGGAGGGTACAAGCGTTACCCTGGTGCGAGGAAATGCAAGCTAAAGACAAAATGTCATGGCAAGGCAGACCAGGCCCTAAGCCTTGGTTGTTGGCTGGTCTAGGATCGAAGCTCCGACAGGCGGACAGTTAGAGCATTGCTTTGCTGATCCGGCAGCTTCTGCAGCTTGTCTTGTTCCAGATTATAGGTGTCAACTTTCCTCTGGAGTGAACTAGGCAGGCCGAGAGAGGGATCATGCTGCATGGGCAACACATGATCTCTATAATTTAGCCCAGGCTTTGTGCTATGGAGAGGCAATAACTCCATCCCTGGTCTTAACTGGTCTCGGAATCAAAGCGAGAGGCAACTGTTACGGGTTATAAGTCCCTGTCAATTGGCGTAGACATGGGGCGCCACGCGTTGCCTCTGATGGTGGGAGACACCTACAGGTGTCACTGATCAGCTACCGCCCGCCTCTAGCTGGGCAGCCCCCAGCCATTTGGGTGCTGATCCGCCACAGCCTGCCTGCTTCAATGGGTGCTTGGGGCTAGGACAAAATCTGATTCGCAGGCTGTAAAACGAATGCACAAGGTACAAATAAAAACAAAAATAGAAACCTCAAGCTACGGCTTGCAACCTGGAACGCGAGAACCATGTGTCCAGGATTTTCCACTGACCTGATGAATATTAACGATGTGAGAAAAACGGCTGTGATTGATGCTGAACTCAATCGTCTTAACATTGATATTGCTGGCCTGCAGGAGACTCGCCTCGCTGAGGAAGGGTCACTCAGGGAAAACAATTACACCTTTTTAGGAAGGGTAGAGGGCAGGCAGAAAATAGGCAACACGGTGTGGGCTTTGCAGTGAAGAATTCGCTACTGGGAATGATTGAAATTCAAGCAGGAGGAAATAAAAGACTATTATCCCTGCGCTTGGCAACCTCTTGTGGTTTTGCCACCATTATTACTGCATATGCACCGACACTCGATTCCTCTGATGATGTGAAGGATTCGTTCTATGAGAAGTTAGATTCCGTGTCAAGGCAGTTCCAAAATCTGACTACATTTATATGCTCGGTGATTTCAATGCTCGTATGGGCAAGGACTCGAGTTCATAGCCAGTGTGCCTTGGAAAATACAACATCGGTCGCATGAATGAAAATGGGCAAAGGCTGCTGGAGAATTGCACCAGTAATGACCTATGTATTACAAACTCCTTTTTTAAAACAAAAGAGATGCATAAGGTCACATGGAAACATCCAAGATCCGGTCATTGGCCCCAGCTGGACTTCATCATCACACGGAGACAACATCTGAACCATATATCATTGACTCGATGTTACCACAGTGCTGACTGTGATACGGATCATTCTTTGGTTCTTGCAAGGGTTAGACTGAGACCAAAGAGAATCTACACAGCCAAACACAAATCTAGCCCTAGGATTAATATTATTAACACTCACGATCCTGAAAAGTGCTCCCAGTTTCAACAGCAACGTGAAGACGCTTTCATTGATACACCAGAAAATTGTACAATAAATGAAAAGTGGGGTCAACTTAAGGAAACTCGTTATAAAACTGCCGTAGGGGTTTACGGCACCGTGGATCATAAGAGGCAGGACTGGTTTGCGGCAAACAGCGAGACTCTGCAGCCCTTGATTGATAAGAAGAAGATAGCTCTCTTAAGAAACAAGGAAAGACCAACGCGTAACACTCTGAGTGAGCTAAGGCAAGCTAGGAAAGATGTGCAAAAGGCTGCCAGGCAGTGTGCAAATGATTATTGGATCAAGTTATGTGAGTCCATTCAAATCGCAAGTGATAAGGGAAACATAAGAAGCATATATGAAGGAATAAAGAAAGCCTGTGGTCCAGTGATCAAAAGAAGTTCACCATTGAAAACCTTGACTGGAAAAGTCATCACTGATAAGAAACAGCAGATGGACAGATGGGTAGAGCACTATTTGGAGCTTTACTCAAGTGAGACCAAACTAGCGGATGATGCCCTCTTGACCACTTGGACACACTTCCCACCATAACAGAAGTTAAGTGTGCTATAAATGAACTTGCATCTGGCAAGGCTCCAGGTAAGGATGGGATTCCAATAGAGGTAATCAGGAGTGGGCAAGACACACTCGCTCTACAGATCCACCAACTAATAGAGCTATGCTGGTGAGAAGGACAAGTCCCACAGGATTTCAAAGATTCAAGCATCATAACACTGTACAAGAACAAGAGCGATCGGAGCGACTGCAACAACTATAGGGGTATCTCACTTCTGTGTATTGCTGGAAAAGTATTTGCCAGAATTGTTCTGTGCAGACTTCAAGTCCTGGGAGATCAAGTCTACCCCGAATCAAAGTGTGGCTTTCGACAGAACTGGTCTACCATTGATATGATATTCTCATTGCGACAAATGCAAGAAAAATGCCGTGAACAGAATCAACCACTGTTTATTGCCTTCATCGACCTCACAAAGGCATTTGATTTGGTCAGTCGTGAGGGTCTGTTCAGGGCACTAAAGAAGATTGGCTGCCCACCAACTCTTCTGTCCATTGTGGAATTGTTCCACACAGGCATGAAGGGTATAATCAAGTTTGATGGCTCAACTTCTGAAGAGTTTGAAATCAGGAGTGAAGTTAAGCAAGGTTGTGTACTAGCTCCCACTCTCTTTGGAATATACTTTTCACTTCTACTGAAATATACCTTTCGTGATCAGGATGGTGGTATATACATTCACTCACACTCAGATGGCGGCCTCTACAATGCTCAGAGATTGAAGGCCAAGACCAAAATTAGGAGGGTACTCATCAGAGAGTTGCTTTTTGCAGATAATGCTGCAGTTACGACCCACTCTGAGGAAGAATTGCAATGTCTACTATCTACATTCTCCAATGCTTGTTCTGAATTTGGTTTAACAATTAGCAAAAAGAAGACACAGATTGTGTCACAAGGTGCACATGGGGTACCATCAATCTTTATTGACGACGCCGAACTAGTGATGGTAGACCACTTTACATATCTAGGATCAGTGGTAAATAGCAAATTATCCCTAGATCAGGAAGTCAACATCCGGATTGGTAAGGCAGCAACAACAATGAACAGGTTAAGTAAAAGGATCTGGGAGAACAGGAAGCTTGCTGCCAAAACAAAAATCCTTGTCTATCAAGCCTGTGTCCTTAGTACTCTTCTTTATGGCAGTGAAACCTGGACAACTTACTCACAACAAGAGAAATGTTTAAACAGCTTTCATATGCGGTGTCTGCGAAGAATTCTTGGTATTAAGTGGCAAGACAAAATCACAAATACTGAAGTACTGGAAAGATCAGGTTGTGAGTAGTAAGGGATGTTGTAATGGAGTAGGATTTGTGGTTTCAAACCACCGATAAATCGTTCTTTACGGGGTTATCCGGCCATCTTGTTTCGTCACAAATCCGGCCCGCAATTGACCCAGATATTTTGAACTTGGCGGGTGTTTTTCTTGCTTCCAGGTGACTACTTCCGGTTATCGTGATGACTACTTCCGACTGACTTCCGGTCTAGGGGCGCGGCGGCGGCGGTGGTGGTGGCGGTGGTGGCGGCGGCGACACGAATCGATCCGACGCGATCCGGCCCGATCGGGTGTGCACCCCGGTCCGAGGCGATCCGACCGGGCGGGTGTGGGGGAAACGCGCGGCGGTGGTCACATGGTGTAATCGAACCCCAGTCAACCCCCGTCGATGAAGGAGACCGAAGTCAATATGACAGAAAATGCTTTAGTCCATCTCTCGAGCTAACCCGAGTAGGTCAAGTAATGACCGTCTTAATAAACTTTTGCATGCTCCAGCAGAAGTCCCGACCCCATGTAAAACGATTAAACGCACGGTGAAAATCTGGTGTAAAAAATATACCACCCAATCAATTTTATTAAAAATTAAACCTAAAAACTTAATTAATCAACAAAAATTCTTGTATGTATACTAGAGAATAGTTACGTCAATAAAAATCTATGTGTCTCCATTAATTTAAATCAAGATATACATTAAAGTATGTAATATTATTAAACACCACGGTTATACTCCTTTAATTATAAACAGATTCCGAGGGGAGAGTAATCGGTCCCTTGACTAAACCAGAATTGTTCCCTGTTTACACACTAACTTCCCTTGAATGCCTATTTACCTGCGCGACCAGGTAAATATCACGCGCTTCACTGACCAAGAGCCGACGGAGTTAACAATAGCCAAGGGCCAGCGGCGTACTGATAACCGGTAGATAAACACGCACACTAAAGCATGCTGACAACAGAGCTGGCCAGCTCGAGTTGATCTTACCTGAGATAAACACATTCATTGAGGCGTTCTGGGTGACCGCTAACATAATTAACACAGTGAAGGGAGTTTTTGGGTAGGAAAAGAAAGCGAGCTGTAGTCAAATATGCAGTGTTCATGCATACAAGAATTCAGCCCAAATATGTTTTTCTATTTTGCTGTAAATCTCTCTCTCTCTCTCTCTCTCTCTCTCTCTCTCTCTCTCTCTCTCTCTCTTCTCTCATTATCTCTGTCTCGCCCCCTCTTTCCCTCCAAATCTCTCTCTCCTCTCCCTCTCATGAAATAATACTGAATACGTGTGTGCGTGCGTGGGTGTACTGTCGAGTATGTGTGTGTGTGTACGCGCGCGGGTGTGCTATCAATTACACGACATCACAGTCAGTCCCAATATTGGGACTGACTGTGATGTCGTGTAATTGATAGCACACCCGCGCGTGCACACACACACACATACTCGACAGTACACCCACGCACGCACACACGTATTCAGTATTATTTCATGAGAGAGAGAGAGAGATTTGGAGGGCAAGAGGGATCGAGACAGAGATAATGAGAGAGAGAGAGAGAGAGAGAGAGAGAGAGAGAGAGAGAGAGAGAGAGAGAGATTTACAGCAAAACAGAAAAACATATTTGGGCTGAATTCTTGTATGCATGAACACTGCATATTTGACTACAGGTCGCTTTTTTTTTCCTACCCAAAAACTCCCTTCACAGCTTGGGCTGTGTCACTGTGTTAATTATGTTAGCGGTCACCCAGAACGCCTCAATGAATGTGTTTATCTCAGGTAAGATCAATACGAGCTGGCCAGCTCTGTTGTCAGCATGCTTTAGTGTGCATGTTTATCTACCGGTTATCAGTACGCCGCTGGCCCTTGGCTATTGTCAACTCCGTCGGCCCTTGGTCAGTGAAGCGCGTGATATTTACCTGGTCGCGCAGGTAAATAGGCATGCAAGGGAAGTTAGTGTGTAAAAGGGGAACAATTCTGGTTTAGTCAAGGGACCGATTACTCTCCCCTCGGAATCTGTTTATAATTAAAGGAGTATAACCGTGGTGTTTAATAATATTACATACTTTAATGTATATCTTGATACTCTATGTTTTAAATTAATGGAGACTCGTAGATTTTTAATGACGTAACTATTCTCTAGTATACATACAAGAATTTTTGTTGATTAATTAAGTTTTTAGGTTTAATTTTTAATAAAATTGATTGGGTGGTATATTTTTTACACCAGATTTTCACCATGCGTTTAATCGTTTTACATGGGGTCGGGACTTCTGCTGAAGCATGCAAAAGTTTATTAACCCTTTTAATGCTACGTAATTCTGAGTAGCGTCCCGCCCGGTGCTAAATACTTTCTCCGCCGACTGCCCCGCCTGTGCTAAATACTTTCTTGACCTCCAAGAAACTGGAAATGTCACGGCGGTGTTGACCATTTTTGTAACACCGGAAAATAAGCACTCCTAAACTGGGTAGGTTGGCACCATTGTTTGAACAAACACTTTTACAAAGAGATAAAACAACAAAATAGCTTATTCATGTTTTAAAAATGTTTAGTTTAAAGTTATTTTAATTATATATAAATAATAATGTATTAATATTAAGGTATTAGGTAAAAGATAGAAAAATTAAAAAAATAAAATGTAACAATATGGTGGAATGACGATGTTACAGAAGCAATAACAGAGAAAAATAAACTATTCACATTATTTTAAAATTCAAAAGATAAGATTCAATAACAAGATGGATTGATAGTGTAACGGAACATACGCAAAACAAGGAATGGAATGACAAGAAAAGACCAAAGGAAAGTTAATAATTTAGTTGTTTGTGGAAGACCCCGAAGCAAGGTACGACACAGAGAGGTACATCACAATCCTTGCACATATATCTTGATTCCCGTCGTTTTTTATTTTTAGAGCACACCACACACTTTCTTGTTGGCCCCTTCTTCTGTGACGTTGTGGACTCTATTGTAGATGGGAAATGACGATGTACCAATCGTAGTGGCAGATCTTCGCTCCTTCGTCCCCCTCCACTCTTTCTTCTCTCCGTAGAATATTTTTGTAGAATTTCACGAATTAAAGATAAATGAAAATCAGCAAGAGGAATATTATTCCCCGTTACCAATTTGTACATGGAATATGCATTTAAAATAGACAGATCTAGAACATGAAAAAACAGTTTCTTGTACCACTTTACAGTTTTCCTAATTGACTCAATAGAACTGAGAAGCATGTCAGTCCGATCAACCGCGCCCATATTTTTATTGTAGTCAACAATGCACTTTGGCTTTTGTGTATTTTCTCCGGTTTTCCAATCTTTTTTCTCTGTTGGTACAATGTCTGAATTGTGACATGTAGACAGCATCCAAACTTCTCTTTTGTCGCACCATTTCAGGGCTAATAAACAGCTTGTAGACCTATAGCAAATTCCTTTTTTTAATAATTTTTCTTCCATTTTAGGCAAATTCTGTCTATTCTTTCTGACCGTGCCACATGCATTAGTTGCATGATCGTGAAGCCACATAAACAAATTAGGACTGGTGTACCAATTATCTACAAAAAGGGTATGCCCGTTTTGGAGATATGGTGCCAGTAAAGTAGTAACAATATCAGCCCCCTTCCCAAGACCTGATACAGTAATGTCACTGTTGGCACCAGTGTAGACAATAAAATCTAAAATATAACCCGTTCTGCAGTCACACATAACAAATGTTTTCACACCAAATCTGCTTCTCTTTGATGGAATGTATTGCTTGAATGATAATCGTCCTTTGAACAAAAGGAGCGATTCATCAATAACAACATTCTGATACGGCGAAAATGCACTCTTGAACGACGTACGCAAACTGTCAATCACACCTCTAATCTTGTAAAGTCTGTCTCCGCCGGCGTCAACGTTGTTGTCTGCGAAGTGCAGCATTCTCAAAAGTAGTAAAAATCGATCCCGAGGCATTACCTCGCTGAACACAGGAGTACGGAGCAAAAAGTCCTTTGACCAGTACTCAACAATTTTAAGTTTCTTTACTCTTGGCATTAGCATGCACAAAGCAAAAAAGCAAAAAAGTTCGTCATAATTAGTATCTGTCCAGCGGGAAAGACGAGCGCTAACAGTGTCAGGAGCATTCTCTAAAATGTTCTTGTAAAACCTGTTGCATTCATCAGCGATGCCTATAACAAGTGTTTCAGTGAAAAATAGTAAAAAAAACTCAAGCACTGAACTGTCCTTATTGACAGCCGCTTTACAGCCAGAGCTGGAATCATCAAAACCGTGTATAACCGGTCTCAAATCATTGGAAGTCCATGCCATTGAGTCGGTTTTCTGCCGTTTTGAGGGCATCTCCTCATTCTCACTGGACTCTGCTTCCGATGATGATGAGGACGCAGGACTGGCAAATAACCTCTTTTCAGTTACGCCGGTTTTTTCTTTCGATGTAGATGGTTGCATGATCTCGTCATCTTCGTCGCTCATTTGGAATTCATCTTCACTGTCACTTCGTGAAAGAAACTCCATTAATTCTTCATCTATACGAACTGGTTTCCTCGCCATTTTCTAAAACAATTATGTGAAAAGCACAAATACTCTATCACAAACGCGGGGGTATTATAAAACCAGTACACCGTATAAATTAAAACGGACAAAACAGGCTTGTTGCTGGTTAAGCTGTCTCAACAACACATTATCAGCACACTAACGCCTGTTGAGCCTGTGAAATAGGTCATTTGGATCTAAAAATAGGTAACCTTTGTGCCCCATTCATAAACGCTTGAAAACGGCTATAGCCTTCTTGTATAGATGGTATAAACGGGTTAGCTCGTCCATAGCACCGGGGGGACAGATTACGGGAGGCGAGTCAACTCGTCAACAGCATCGTACCGCGATACGACTTAACTCGTCTATAGCCGCGAAAGGGTTAAGACGGCCATTTCTTGACCTACTCGGGTTAGCTCGAGAGATGGACTAAAGCATTTTCTGTCATATTGACTTCGGTCTCCTTCATCGACGGGGGTTGACTGGGGTTCGATTACACCATGTGACCACCGCCGCGCGGTTCCCCCACACCCGCCCGGTCGGATCGCCTCGGACTGGGGTGCACACCCGATCGGGCCGGATCGCGTCGGATCGATTCGTGTCGCCGCCGCCACCACCGCCACCACCACCGCCGCCGCACCGCCCCTAGACCGGAAGCCAGTCGGAAGTAGTCATCACGATAACCGGAAGTAGTCACCTGGAAGCAAGAAAAACACCCGCCAAGTTCAAAATATCTGGGTCAATTGTGGGCCGGTTTTGTGACGAAACAAGATGGCCGGATAACCCCGTAAAGAACGATTTATCGGTGGTTTGAAACCACAATTCCTGTTCAATTGCAACATCCCTTACTACTGTTGTGTGACGGTTTATTCCATGCTCATTCTTCGTAGACTTAGATGGATAGGACATCTTAGGAGGATGAATGATGGTAGAATACCAAAGGACATCTTTTTTGGTGAATTACAGATGGGTAAGAGATCTCAGGGTCGGCCTCTACTACGATACAAAGATGTGTAAGCGGGACATGATTGATACAGGCATCGATAATGCACATTGGGAGCAAGTCGCCGCTGAACGTGTTGCATGGAGGGCAAACATCAGAAATGGAATAAAGACACAGGAGAAAATTACTGCAGATAAGTCACACACCGAGCGTTTGAGACGTAAGATGGTGCATGACGGTGGAAATGTATGTATGTATGTATGTATGTATGTATGTATGTATGTATGTATGTATGTATGTATGTATGTATGTATGTATGTATGTATGTATGTATGTATGTATGTATGTATGTATGTATGTATGTATGTATGTATGTATGTGTGTGTGTGTGTGTGTGTGTGTGTTTAGATAGGGCAGTTAACATGTTATACAAGAACTATATGAGTGACATGTTGAGGGTAATGTGCGTGTGTTTACGCGAAGGTGAGGCGGATGTACGAAATAAGAATCTAACAGAATAATAGAGGTTACATGGGTCAGAGAAGAGGTATGCGGATGTTGGGTCAGAAAGGTGTAGTAAGGAATCCCAAAACAATGGTTGGTCCCAAACACAATGGAGGGTATATCACGGAGATGTCAGTCTGGGTTACCAGGGCACAAAGAAGAACGTGATTGTAGACGAATAAGCAAAGGAAACCCAGAAATGTAATGTTGGGGGTATTTAGAATGTGGTTCAAGGGTTTAAATTGTGTCTCTTGTGAGGTCCCGGGAAGAGTGAATAAAGACATAAGTCTGAGGAAATTAAGTGGCGTTGAGTTTGGGCTTAGTAAGGGAAACCAGCGAAGACAGTGGCATTCGGGACAGTTGATTCTGAAGCTAAGTGAGGGGACTTAGCTAGAGCATTCAGTCTGAGGCTAAGCCAGGGAGTCTTGGCCAAACAATGGAGTTCTGAGTTCTGGACCAGTGAGGGGAGCTGAGTCCAGGGGGAAGAGACTCAGAGGAGGTGGTTAGATTCACGGACGGAGAAGAATCAGTAATAGAATATTGTGCGAAGCCAGACGACGGCAATAGTGTGGTCACAGGATCTTACTGTGTTAAATTAAACTCTGAGTATGCTGGAACTGTGCATGAGCAATATAGATATATTTCACTGTTGAATTTTCCTGAAGAGTGTTATAACATGGAGTTTGTTTCGAATTAAAATATTGTGTGCGCAGGCTGGTGTTCTATATTGATTCATCGTTGTTGATCAGCCATCCGACACAATATTCACACTGAAATCCTCTAGACACAACCACAGCCACTTCTATCTGTCAATCTGTCAATAACCTTGCGACATAGAGATAAGGCAGTTAACTGTGGTATACAAGAATATATATATATATATATATATATATATATATATATATATATATATATATATATATATATATATATATATCGCCTTTTATATATATACTAGCTGACCCTGCCCGGCTTCGCCCAGACCCTGGTGGGGAGCATCTCATTTAATTCATATAAGTAGTCATATAAGTTCTCGTTCCCGTTACCGACTATCTGTCTGTCTGACTGTCTGTCTGTCTGTCTGACCCAGCCCGTCTTCGCCCAGACCCTGATGGGGAGCATGTCATTTAATTCATATAAGTAGTCATATAAGTTCCCGTTCCCGACTGTCTGTCTGTCTGTCTATCTATCTATCTGTCTGTCTGTCTGACCCAGTCCAGCCCATGGTGGAGAGCATCTCATTTAAATCATATAAGTAGTCATATAAGATCCCGTTCCCGACTATCTGTCTGACTGTCTGTCTGTCTTGGGTAAATGGAGGAGGGAGGAGGAAGACGGAGGAGGAGGAGGGAGGATGAGAACGCAGGAGGAGGAGGAGGAGGAGGGAGGAAGAGGGAAGAGGAGGAGAGAGGAGGAGGGAGGGGGAGGAGGAGGAAGAAGGAGGAGGAGGAGGGAGGAGGAGGGAGCAGGAGGAGGGAGAGGGAGGAGGATGAGGAGGAGAGAGGAGGTGGAGAGAGGAAGAGGTAGAAGGAGGAGGGAGAAGGAGGAGGGAGGAGAAGGAGGGGGAGGAGGAGGAGGAGGAATGATGAGGAGGGAGGAGGAGGAAGAGGGAAGAGGAGGGATGTGGAGGACGGAGGAGGAGGGAGGAGGTAGAGGGAGGAGTAGGAGAAAGGAAAAGGGAGGAGGAGAGAGGAGGAGAAGTGAGGAGGTAGGATGAGGAGGAAGAGGGAGGAGGAGGGAGGAGAAGGAAGAAAGAGGAGGAAGAGGGAGGAGGAGGATGGAAGAAGGAGGAGGAATCTGGGCGAAGCCGGGCCGTGTCAGCTAGTATATATATATAAAAGGCGATCTCCGTCCGTCTGTCTGTCTGTCTGTATGTCCCTATGTCCTTTATGCGCTCGCGAACGGCCTATCCGATTGAGATGAAATTTTCTACACGCCTTCCTTTCATTCCAGTGCAGCCCACTGTCATATTCTTTTAGTGTAAAATCGGCTGCTTACCCAATATTATTTCATTTTTCATTTTTCATTATAATTTCATATATCTCAGGGGACCTAACTCTATAAAAGTTATTTCAAGGGGCATAACTTTTCTGTATAACTTATAGTCATATTGTGGCATCGTTTTCAAAGATTTATAAACTCTGTGTCTATAGTTATGTACCGGCATATGAGTTATAATAAATAATGATACAATCTTTAAGGCATTTTCAAAGTTTTCATAAAAATAATGCACAATGCATAACATTGTAACTCATCTTTTTATGCTTAAGTTACTGTAGTCATGCAGGTGATTAGAAAGAGTTTTCATTAAAAATAATAGATGGTGTGTGGAAGGACATTCTTTTAAGTTACTATTTTTATTGTATGAATTTAATGAGACGCTACCCGCCAGGAACTGGGCGAAGCCACGCCAGGTCAGATAGATAGACAGACCC
>OY992879.1:4102620-4112620 GCA_963921405.1 Cepaea hortensis
GGGAGCATCTCATTTAATTCATATAAGTAGTCATATAAGCTCCCGTTCCCGTTCCCGACTATCTATCTGTCTGTCTGTCTATCTGTCTGTCTGTCTGCCTGTCTGTCTGTCTGTCTGTCTGTTTGTCTGTCTGACCCGGCCCGGCTTCGCCCAGCTCCTGATGGGGAGCATCTCATTTAATTCATATAAGTTCCCGTTCCCGACTATCTGTCTGTCTGTCTGTCTGTCTGTCTGTCTGTCTGTCTGTCTGTCTGTCTGTCCCTCCCTCTCTGTCTGTCTGCCTGTCTGTCTAATCATTTATTGGTTGCGGTTAGAACAACTTTAGATAAACGAAGACCAACTTACAAAAAGCATTAGAAAGAGCACTTGAAAGATCTTTACACATTCCCCAAAAAATTAACTTGGGTAAATGGAGCGGTGGCAGCAGCAGCAGAAGAAGAAGAAAAAGGAGGAGTAGGAGGAGGGAGGAGGAAGAGGGTGGAGGAGGGAGGAGGAGGAGTAGGGAGGAATAGGAGGAAGGAGGAGGGAGGAGGAGGGATTAGGAGGAGGAATGGGAAAGAGGAGAAGGAGGAGGAGGGAGGAGGAGGGAGGAGGAGGAGGAAGGAGGAGGAGGAAAAAGGAGGAGGAGAGAGGAGGAAGAGGAGAGAGGAGGAGGAGGGAGGAGGAGGGAGAAGGAGGAGGAGGAAGAAGGAGGAGGAAGAGGGAGGAGGGGGAGGAGGAGGGAGGAGGAAGAGGGAGAAGGAGGAGGGAGAAGGAGGAGGGAGGAGGGAGGAGAAGGAGGGGGAGGAGGAGGAATGATGAGGAGGGAGGAGGAGGAAGAGGGAGGAGGAGGGATGTGGAGGAAGGAAGAGGTGGGAGGAGGAGGGAGGATGTACAGGGAGGAGGAGGAGGGAGGAAAAGGGAGGAGGGAGGAGGAGAGAGGAGGAGGGAGGAGGTAGGAGGAGGAGGAAGAGGGATGAGGAGGGAGGAGGGAGGAACAGATAGGCGGAGAGAGGAGGGAGGAGGAGGATGGAGGAGGAGGAGTAGGGAGGAATAGGAGGGAGGAGGGAGGAGGGATTAGGAGGAGGAGGTGGAAAAGAAAAGAAGGAGGAGGATGGAGGAGGAGGAAGAGGGAGGAGGAAGGAGGAGGAGGAAGGAGGAGGAAGGAGGAGGAGAGAGTAGAAGGTATTAGGAGGAGGGAGAAGGAGGATGGAGGAGGGAGGAGGACGGAGAGGGGGAGGAGGAGGGAGGTGGAAGAGGGAGGAGGGAGAAGGAGGAGGAGGGAGGAGGAGAACACAGGAGAAGGAGGGGGAGGAGGAGGGACAGGGAGGAGGAGAAGGGAGAAGGAGGGAGGAGGAGGAGAGAGGAGGAGGAGGAAGGAGGAGGAGGAGGGAGGAGGTGGAGGGAGAAGGGAGAGGGAGGAAGAGGTAGAAGGAGGAGGGAGAAGGAGGAGGGAGGAGGGAGGAGAAGGAGGGGGAGGAGGAGGAGGAATGATGAGGGAGGAGGAGGAAGAGGGAGGAGGAGGAATGTGGAGGAAGGAGGAGGGAGGAGGAGGGAGGAGGTAGAGGGAGGAGGAGGAGGGAGGAAAAGGGAGGAGGGAGGAGAGAGAGAGGAGGAGGAGGGAGTAGGTAGGAGGAGGACGAAGAGGGAGGAGGATGGAGGAGGAGGAAGAGGAAGGAGGAGGGGGAGGAAGGAGGAGGAGGATGGAGGAGGAAGAGGAGGGAGAGGGAGGAGGGGGAGGGGAAGAGGAAGAGGGTAGGAGGAGGAGGGGAGAGGAGGAGGAGGGATGTGGAGGAAGGAGGAAGAGGGAGGAGGTAGAGCGAGGAGGAGGAGGAAGGAAAAGGGAGGAGGGAGGAGGAGTGTGGAGGAGGGAGGAGGTAGGAGGAGGAGGAAGAGGGAGGAGGAGGGAGGAGGAGGAAGGAGGAGGAAGAGGGAAGAAAAGGAGGAAGAGGGAGGAGTAGGATGGAGGAGGAAGAGGAGGGAGCGGGAGGAGGGGGAGGGGAAGAGGAAGAGGGTAGGAGGGAGAGGAGGGGAGAGGAGGAGGAGGGAGAAGGAGGGAGGAGGAGAAGGATAGAGGAGAGGAAGGAGGGAGGAGGAGGGGAGAGGAGGAGAAGGGAGGAGGCGGAGGGAGAAGGAGGAAGGAGGAGGAGGGAGGAGGAAGGAGTAGGGAGAGGAAGGAGGGAGGAGGAAGGAGTAGGGAGAGGAAGGAGGGAGGAGGAGGTAGAATGAGGAGGGGAGGAAGGAAAGGGAGGTGGAAGAGGAGGAGGGAAAAGGAGGAGGGAGGAGGAGGGTGGTGGAAGGAGGTAGAGGGAGGAGGTAGAGAGAGGAGGAGGAGGAAGGAAAGGAAGGAGGAAGAGGAGGAGAAGGAAGGAGGAGGAGGGTGGAGGGAGGAGGTAGAGGGAGGAGTAGGAGGTAGAGGGAGGAGAAGGGAGGAGGGGGAGTAGGATGGAGGAGGAAGAGGGAGAAGGAGGGAGAAGGAGGAGGAGGGAGAAGGAGGAAGGAGTAGAAGGGATGAGGATGGAGGAGGAGGGGAGAGGAAGAGGGAAAAGGAGGAGGGAGAGGGAGGAGAGAGGAGGAGGGGGAGGAGGTAGAGGGAGGAGGAAGAGGAGGGAGGAGGAGGATAGAGGAGGAGGGGTATGGAGGGAGGAGGTAGAGGGAGGAGGAGGGAGGAGGAGAAGAGAGGAGGAGGGAGTTCGCCATTCCGAATTCATACTCGTCTAGGTTCTTTGATTTTGGTCCTCCTCCTTCTTCTTCTTCTTCTTCTTCTTCTTCTTCTTCTTCTTCTTCTTCTTCTTCTTCTTCTTCTTCTTCTTCTTCTTCTTCTTCTTCTTCTTCTTCTTCTTCTTCTTCTTTCGTTCGGTCCTTCCATTGATTGTCTTCCCTTCTACATGACTGTAGATAACTTCCTTACACATAAAAAGATGAATTGTTATTGATATTGCCGTGGCATGGAGGAATATCAGCAGAAGAGTTGATCCAGAAAACCAAAGACCGAGATCTATGGAGAGCCATGAATGCCTACGCCAGCCGGCACGGCACTTGATGATGATGATGATTGCCGTGTGACGATTCTGTGTAGTCACGTCATTTTCTTCGCTTTTCCTAGCGTTGTGGTTCGGGGATTCTTTCATCATCATCATCATATATTTACGTACGTATTTAGGGAGGGGGAGGAGGGAGGAGGAGGAAGAAGAAACAAAACTATGACAGTTGGCAGCGCTGGAATGAAAGGAAGGCGTGTAGAAAATTTCATCTCAATCGGATGGACCGTTCGCGAACGCATAAAGGACATACAGACATACAGACATACAGACATACAGACATACAGACGGAGATTGCCTTATATATATATACTAGCTGACCCGGCCCGGCTTCGCCCAGTCCTTGGTGGGGAGCATCTCATTTAATTCATATAAGTAGTCATATAAGTTCTCGTTCCCGTTACCGACTATCTGTCTGTCTGTCTGTCTGACCCGGCATCGCCCAGTCCTTGGTGGGGAGCATCTCATTTAATTCATTAAGTAGTCATATAAGTTCCCGTTCCCGTTACCGACTATCTGTCTGTCTGTCTGTCTGTCTGTCTGTCCGTCCGTCCCTCTCTGTCTGTCTGTCTGTCTGCCTGTCTGTCTAATCATTTATTGGTTGCAGTTAGAACAACCTTAGATAAACGAAGACCAACTTACAAAAAGCATTAGAAAGAGCACTTGAAAGATCTTTACATCTTCCCCCAACAATTAACTTGGGTAAATGGAGCGGCGGCAGCAGCATCAGCAGAAGAAGGAAAAGGAGGAGTAGACAACTGCAGCGAAAAGGTGGGTCTGTCTATCTATCTGACCCGGCGTGACTTCGCCCAGCTCCTGGCGGGTAGCGTCTCATTAAATTCATACAACAAAAAAAAGTAACTTAAAAAAATGCCCTTCCACACACCATCCATTATTTTTAATGAAAACGCTTTCTAATCACCTGCATGACTACAGTAACTTCTTAAGCAAAAAAAGATGAGTTACAATGTTATGCATTGTGCATTATTTTTATGAAAACTTTGAAAATACCTTACAGATTGTATCATTATTTATTATAACTCATATGCCGGTACATAACTATGGACAAAGAGTTTATAAATCTTTGAAAACGATGCCACAATATGACTATAAGTTATACAGAAAAGTTATGCCCCTTGAAATAACTTTTACAGAGTTAGGTCCCCTGAGATATATGAAATTACAATGAAAAATGAAAAATGAAATAATACTGGGTAAGCAGGCGATTTCACACTAAAAAAATATCACAGTTGGCAGCTCTGGAATGAAAGAAAGGCGTGTAGAAAATTTCATCTCAATCGGATGGGCCGTTCGCGAGCGCATAAAGGACATACGGACATACAGACAGACATACAGACAGACAGACAGACAGACAGACAGACGGAGATTGCCTTTTATATATAAGATATATATATATATATATATATATATATATATATATATATATATATATATATATATATATATATATATATATATATATATATGACATGTTAGCATTTCTCCTCCCTACTATTATAGCTCTGGTGTGATCTTGACCTTCAGCGTATATCTGCATGTCATTTTAACCATTCCCTTGCCACGACTCTTGTGTTGATCGAACGTTATGTCACGCCAGACTTCTGCCACCCTCCTCCCCCTCCCCCACCCCACCTCCACCCCCACCCCGGTGGCTTCCATGAGACTGTTCAGCATTACCAACGTGGTGTGTAAACACGCGTCTGAGGCCACGTGTCTGTTGTTCTGAACGAACCAACGAACATACTTTATTGTCAAAGGGTTAAGCATTGGGCACGCAGGCCCGTCTAACATTCTGCCCTTCTATCACTCTCTTTCATACATTATTTCATTCACACATCATTCAAGGCTAACAAAGAACAGCAACAATATAAAAGATATGCATTATAAAGGCATGGGCAAAATGTGAACATCATTACTACACGACACAGTAATATTAGATAATGGTGTGGCACTTGTTATTAGCCATGTGGAATATACTGATCTACCAAAAGTGGACTGGCTGTTATACCAGGGTTTTGTTATTATTATTATTTCTATTATTAAAGGGGAAGGTAATCCGTATTGAGATAGTGTTCGAATAATTTGCGATTTATATGTATAGGGATTGGTGATGTCTTTGATTTCTTGTGGAAGATTGTTCCACAGCTGAGCTGCAGAGTACGTTAAGCTTGTTTTGTATAAGTCAATCCTAGGCTTCGGAATGTTTAGATAGCCACTTGTTTCCGGGGATCGTCTGTGAAACACTGGACTGTGCTCATCAGCGACTAGTGCTTAACCTAGTGCATGCATGCCTTCATGGCTTCAGCCGTGCCCTATTTATGTATGTGTGTGTATATGTGTGTGTGTATGTGTGTGCTTGTGTGTGTATATCTGTAGATGTGTGTATGTGTGTGTGTGCTTGTGTGTATGTTTGAGTATGTGCACATGTGTGTACATGTGTGTATGGGTGTGTGTGTATGTGTGTATTTGTGTGTATATGTGTGTGTATGTGTGTATATGTTCGTGTATGTATGTGTATATGATTGTGTGTGTTTGTGTGAATGCTTGCAGTGTATGCGAGGGAGTGTGTATTTGTATGTTATTGAGTGTGTGCATAACCGTGAGAGTTTGTATAAATAATGTAAGTATGTATGCAGGTATAAGTGCGTGTGTGCGTGTGTACGTGTGTCTGCCTGTCTCATAACATGGTCATATGCATTGTTTATGTTTACAAAATACATTTAACTATGTTTGTTTTTCTATGTGAATGTACCATGCACAAATGATGAACGAAAGATGAGTGGTTGGAAGGGTCGAATGTTAGACGGACCTGTGTGTCCAATTTGTTACCCTTTGAAAAAAAAAAGGTTCGTTCGTTCGTTCGTTCCTAGCCACTGAGAGTAGTGTGTGAGGTTAGATAGCGGCTTGACCACAGATTCTAGGGTTGTTGACATCAGAGTTGTACCTATGGTGTACCAGATGACAGACTCTAGTGTGTTGGCATCAGAGCTGTACCTATGGTGTACCAGATGACAGACTCTAGTGTGTTGACATCAGAGTTGGACCTATGGTGTACTAGATGACAGATTCTAGGGTTGTTGACATCAGAGTTGTACCTATGGTGTACCAGATGACAGACTCTAGTGTGTTGACATCAGAGCTGTACCTATGGTGTACCAGATGACAGACTCTAGTGTGTTGACATCAGAGTTGTACCTATGGTGTGACACATACCACACCACCATATGTCCGAGGAGTGACACATACCACGCCACCACATGTCCGAGGAGTGACACTGACCATGCCACCACATGTCCGAGGAGTGACACATACCACACCACCACATGTCCGAGGAGTGACACATACCACACCACCACATGTCCGAGGAGTGACACTGACCACGCCACCATATACCCAAGGCCCTGACTGTGCTTTGTTTTTATAGCGACGCTACTGGTGAGGTTTAGCGACCTTGCCTGTGAGGTTTAACGACGCTATCGGTGAGGTTTGGCGACGCTACCAGTCGTCATACAACAAAGTTAGTTGCAATTCCTGTGCAGCATGTAACAATCAACTCCAGCATGTGTTGACCGTTTCGTAATTCCTTGTCAAGTTTACGCTCAGTAATTTGCCACTGCATTCTGAACGACCGGCACTTATACCATGGTATGAAAACCAACACCAGGCGGTCTGATGTCAAATGGCCCCTGTGTTTCGAACACGGTATGCATGTTTACGAATTGTATTCGTACCGCCTTGGTCACGGAGCCGGCAACATGTCATCAGACGTGAATATGGGAGAGTAAAATGTCAGCACTTTCTGAATATGAGAGAGTAAAATGTCAGCACTTTCTGAATATGAGAGAGTACACTGTCAGCACTTTCTGAATATGAGAGAGCACACTGACAGCACTTTCTGAATGAGAGAGCACACTGACAGCCTTTTCTGAATGAGAGAGCACACTGACAGCACTTTCTGAATATGAGAGAGTACACTGTCAGCACTTTCTGAATATGAGAGAGCACACTGACAGCACTTTCTGAATGAGAGAGCACACTGACAGCCTTTTCTGAATGAGAGAGCACACTGACAGCACTTTCTGAATATGAGAGAGTACACTGTCAGCACTTTCTGAATGAGAGAGCACACTGACAGCACTTTCTGAATATGAGAGAGCACACTGACAGCACTTTCTGCGGAGCAGTTAGTTTGTAACGGCGCCTGTCTTTTACATCCGAACATATACTTAACCCCGCTGTTTGTCCCTGGAACATATACTTAACCCCTCTGTTTGTCCCTGGAACATATACTTAATCCCGCTGTTTGTCCCTGGAACATAAACTTAACCCCGCTGTTTGTCACTGGAACATATACTTAACCCCGCTGTTTGTCCCTGGAACATATACTTAACCCCGCTGTTTGTCACTGGAACATATACTTAACCCCGCTGTTTGTCCCTGGAACATATACTTAACCCCGCTGTTTGTCCCTGGAACATATACTTAACCCCGCTGTTTGTCACTGGAACACATACTTAACCCCGCTGTTTGTCCCTGGAACATATACTTAACCCTGCTGTTTGTCCCTGGAACATATACTTAATCCCGCTGTTTGTCCCTGGAACATATACTTAACCCCGCTGTTTGTCCCTGGAACATATACTTAACCCCGCTGTTTGTCCCTGGAACATATACTTAACCCCGGTGTTTGTCCCTGGAACATATACTTAACCCCGGTGTTTGTCCCTGGAACATATACTTAACCCCGCTGTTTGTCCCTGGAACATATACTTAACCCCGCTATTTGTCCCTGGAACATATACTTAATCCCGCTGTTTGTCCCTGGAACATAAACTGTTCATTCCCTTGTACACCCGCATGCCCTGGCACGAAGATGAAACTAATCTTTGCCAGCCGAGACCGCTCCAAAGACAGCAGCCATTCTCTTCGGACCCACCCCATCTCTATCATCCTGAACATACTCATCGAGTCACTAAGGACACATGCCCGATTGAATGTCTGTGTCTCAAGCTATGTTATTGCTTTACTTACTGCCATGACTTCCATAGTCAGGCTGCTTGTGGTCAAAGCAAAAGCGCCAGACTCTTCCTTCACAGTTTTCCCTCCGGCCTGAGCCGTAAAGGCCCATGAACTTCTCACTCCTCGGACAACCGACCCATCCGTGTAAATTACCGCATCATCCTCTAACGAATTCTCGAAGATCAGATCCTGTACTTCCGCATCCATAGCAGCTAGATTTTCTTGTCTGCACTGAAAAGGATGTACATAACTCTGTTGGCACTTGTACCCACTCCTCACCAAGTTCTAAGTCCTCAAGTTAACACACCTACTGAAGAATGTCTTCAGCTTGATCCATCCACGACTTTCCTCTTTTTAACCTGCTGCCCTTTACCTTCTTGATCTCGCTGTGCAGTAGATGTTGTGTGTTTGCGTTGACTCTGAGATAGATACGTGCTTGGCAGAATTGTATTCTGTCCCTCATGGTTGGAAAATAAACGTTGCGAGAATTCACTCAAAGATTGCTTCGCTCAATGCACGGACTCCGTAGCATCGGCGAAGATCTTGAGAAAGAAACACCCGGTTTTACATCGTGGCCCACAAATTAAACGCAAGAGATGAAAAAATCCATCTCCTACGCGAAAATATGGAACTATAACAAAACAACACGACCGTCCGCCGCCATCTGGACTGGAAAGCTTCGGCCTTACCGTACAGTGACCACACAGTGACCACACAACTCACATAGAGCTGGTTTATTGTAATGTCCGTGATAGTTACCACACAGTGACCACACAACTCACATAGAGCTGGTTTATTGTAATGTCCGTGATAGTTACCACACAGTGACCACACAACTCACATAGAGCTGGTTTATTGTAATGTCCGTGATAGTTACCATACAGTGACCACACAACTCACATAGAGCTGGTTTATTGTAATGTCCGTGATAGTTACCACACAGTGACCACACAACTCACATAGAGCTGGTTTATTGTAATGTCCGTGATAGTTACCATACAGTGACCACACAACTCACATAGAGCTGGTTTATTGTAATGTCCGTGATAGTTACCACACAGTGACCACACAACTCACATAGAGCTGGTTTATTGTAATGTCCGTGATAGTTACCATACAGTGACTACACAACTCACATAGAGCTGGTTTATTGTAATGTCCGTGATAGTTACCACACAGTGACCACACAACTCACATAGAGCTGGTTTATTGTAATGTCCGTGATAGTTACCATACAGTGACCACACAACTCACATAGAGCTGGTTTATTGTAATGTCCGTGATAGTTACCACACAGTGACCACACAACTCACATAGAGCTGGTTTATTGTAATGTCCGTGATAGTTACCATACAGTGACCACACAACTCACATAGAGCTGGTTTATTGTAATGTCCGTGATAGTTACCATACAGTGACCACACAACTCACATAGAGCTGGTTTATTGTAATGTCCGTGATAGTTACCATACAGTGACCACACAACTCACATAGAGCTGGTTTATTGTAATGTCCGTGATAGTTACCATACAGTGACCACACAACTCACATAGAGCTGGTTTATTGTAATGTCCGTGATAGTTACCATACAGTGACCACACAACTCACATAGAGCTGGTTTATTGTAATGTCCGTGATAGTTACCATACAGTGACCACACAACTCACATAGAGCTGGTTTATTGTAATGTCCGTGATAGTTACCATACAGTGACCACACAACTCACATAGAGCTGGTTTATTGTAATGTCCGTGATAGTTACCATACAGTGACCACACAACTCACATAGAGCTGGTTTATTGTAATGTCCGTGATAGTTACCGTACAGTGACCACACAACTCACATAGAGCTGGTTTATTGTAATGTCCGTGATAGTTACCATACAGTGACCACACAACTCACATAGAGCTGGTTTATTGTAATGTCCGTGATAGTTACC
>OY992879.1:4117620-4270120 GCA_963921405.1 Cepaea hortensis
TTTTTTTATTGGCCACTGTAGATTCTTACAAGTTAATCATTTTCCGTTAATTTACCATCGTAGTTTACCCCCCCCCCCCCCCATGCCGGTCTCTCTGGCTGTGGGGTTACAACACTTTCTCTCTGTAATCCCGTTTATCACGCAGAGTCTCGCAGCGGAGCGAGAACTGAGGTGGTTCGACCCCCGCTCGTGACTTGCGGATACTGAGCCGGCCGCTCAGAAAGCAATGGCAAACTACTGAGCGTAATCTTGCCAAGAGATCAACAGACAGCTGAAAGATGCTGCTGTTGACAGCTAAGTCCTGTAAAAGGATACGCAAAACATTAGTTTACCCCCCACACCACCAGATTTCCCATGAATTGAGGATTGTCACGTCTTACAGTTCAATTAACTTAAGTGAAATGACCATTGTAACCTAGTCCAGGCCACTGAAGGTTGTGTGTAGTTAACACTTGATGTATATCCATGCCTGCCAGTCCTCAACACATGTGTAACTAGAGCAGTCGACTGCTGGCACATCTGAGCCAGCCAGAAACACAGTTCTCCTGTGTAGTTTATCGTCCACTCCACCAGCTCGGGAAACCCGCTCGTACCAGCACGAAGCCAGCATCCCATGACAAGAGGTTATCATTGTGACCCGTCTACGGCCTGCACTTCTTTCTTGGTAGTTGCTCGGTCGGCTCAAGTGGGTTCACTAGTTACTCACTGACTGCACAACCAAGGACGACGAGTCACGTTTGTGAGCGCGCATGGAATGGGACGTTACAGTTCAGCATTGTGGGTTCTGTTGGTGTGGGACAAACGTACTGATTCGTATGCTATAGTTTGTCCAGAAATGAATGCCTTCATTCACGATCAATTATTTTGAAAACTGTCTGTTGCATCGTTATGAAATTTTTCCTGCTGTCTTATATTTACCCCCCCCCCCCCACCCCAAGGAATATGTCTTTGATAATAGGTCCAAAAGTAACTTAAATCATGGAAACCGGCGACATTTCTTTGACGTTTTGGTGAAAAACTAGTGATTTCTCGCTAACAAACTTGTTTTACAGTAATGCCCCGTTCCACTACACAAGGTTCTTGTCTTAAGGCCAATCCTATGTCCCACGAGAAAATTAACTATTCAACGCTAATGTTTCCGCGTGAAGACGTAATACATTTAATAATATGCACTTCATCTCTGACCCGTAAATTATATACCGCATATAAACAATCATCAAAGATCATCTGCGA
Source organism: Cepaea hortensis (assembly GCA_963921405.1). NCBI lineage: Eukaryota > Metazoa > Mollusca > Gastropoda > Stylommatophora > Helicidae > Cepaea > Cepaea hortensis. The sequence goes on from OY992879.1 coordinate 4,118,854, forward strand.
CGAGACCACGAGGACGTCCAAGAAGAAAATGGATTGACAACATCAGAGAAATTGTACAACCTCACGGAATGACACTATCCAGTGCTTGACACAGACGCTTGACGGCAGAAGTGGAAGATGATGATGATGATGATGATGATGATATAAACAAACATTGAAATCTACTGTACAATCTCCAGAACAAAAGTTTTTGTTTGTTGGGTGGACTTAATGATAAGGTTATATGCTAAATCTCATAAATTTCCCTCAGTTGGTTACTGAAATATGGAATTTTATATTGGGGCAGACAAAAGTAAACAGACTATAGTGTCAGACTGGCAATGCAACTGTCGCGCATGTGCAACAATCCAAGGAATGGAAACGGACGACAGAAAACACAAGCCAGCTATAAGCACGTGATTTGCATGAGAATCATGGAGTAACAAGCACAGTTTGGCCACGGGTGTTAAATCTACCACAGTAACCACCAGTGTTAACTCTATCACTGTTACAATGGGTGTTAAATCTACGACAGTAACCACCAGTGTTAACTCTATCACTGTTACAATGGGTGTTAAATCTACGACAGTAACCACCAATGTTAACTCTATCACTGTTACAACGGGTGTTAAATCTACGACAGTAACCACCAGTGTTAACTCTATCACTGTAACAACGGTGTTAAATTTACCACAGTAAAAACCAATGTTAACTCTATCACTGTAATCAAGAGTGTTAAATAATATAAATACACCACTGTGTCCTGGATTTGTGGAGTACCACAGACAGCATTAACAGCAGGTAGTATGACAGGACGTGGAGACAGCTGTACTGAATTCACCACTGTCTCCTGGATTTGTGGAGTACCACAGACAGCATTGACAGCAGGTAGTATGACAGGACGTGGAGACAGCTGTACTGAATTCACCACTGTCTCCTGTGTTTGTGGAGTACCACAGACAGCAGGTAGTATGACAGGACGTGGAGACAGCTGTTCTGAATTCACCACTGTCTCCTGTGTTTGTGGAGTACCACAGACATCATTGACAGCAGGTTGTATGACAGGACGTGGAGACAGCTGTACTGAATTCACCACTGTCTCCTGTGTTTGTGGAGTACCGCAGACAGCAGGTAGTATGACAGGACGTGGAGACAGCTGTTCTGAATTCACCACTGTCTCCTGGATTTGTGGAGTACCACAGACAGCATTGACAGCAGGTAGTATGACAGGACGTGGAGACAGCTGTACTGAATTCACCACTGTCTCCTGTGTTTGTGGAGTACCACAGACAGCAGGTAGTATGACAGGACGTGGAGACAGCTGTTCTGAATTCACCACTGTCTCCTGTGTTTGTGGAGTACCACAGACATCATTGACAGCAGGTTGTATGACAGGACGTGGAGACAGCTGTACTGAATTCACCACTGTCTCCTGTGTTTGTGGAGTACCGCAGACAGCAGGTAGTATGACAGGACGTGGAGACAGCTGTTCTGAATTCACCACTGTCTCCTGGATTTGTGGAGTACCACAGACAGCATTGACAGCAGGTAGTATGACAGGACGTGGAGACAGCTGTACTGAATTCACCTCTGTCTCCTGGATTTGTGGAGTACCACAGACAGCATTGACAGCAGGTAGTATGACAGGACGTGGAGACAGCTGTACTGAATTCACCACTGTCTCCTGCGTTTGTGGAGTACCGCAGACAGCAGGTTGTATGACAGGACGTGGAGACAGCTGTACTGAATTCACCACTGTCTCCTGTGTTTGTGGAGTACCACAGACAGCAGGTTGTATGACAGGACGTGGAGACAGCTGTTCTGAATTCACCACTGTCTCCTGTGTTTGTGGAGTACCACAGACAGCATTGACAGCAGGTTGTATGACAGGACGTGGAGACAGCTGTACTGAATTCACCACTGTCTCCTGGATTTGTGGAGTACCACAGACAGCAGGTAGTATGACAGGACGTGGAGACAGCTGTACTGAATTCACCACTGTCTCCTGGGTTTGTGGAGTATCACAGACAGCAGGTAGTATGACAGGACGTGGAGACAGCTGTACTGAATTCACCACTGTCTCCTGTGTTTGTGGAGTACCACAGACAGCATTGACAGCAGGTTGTATGACAGGACGTGGAGACAGCTGTACTGAATTCACCACTGTCTCCTGGATTTGTGGAGTACCACAGACAGCAGGTTGTATGACAGGACGTGGAGACAGCTGTACTGAATTCACCACTGTCTCCTGGATTTGTGGAGTACCACAGACAGCAGGTTGTATGACAGGACGTGGAGACAGCTGTACTGAATTCACCACTGTCTCCTGGATTTGTGGAGTACCACAGACAGCATTGACAGCAGGTTGTATGACAGAACGTGGAGACAGCTGTACTGAATTCACCACTGTCTCCTGTGTTTGTGGAGTACCACAGACAGCATTGACAGCAGGTTGTATGACAGGACGTGGAGACAGCTGTACTGAATTCACCACTGTCTCCTGGATTTGTGGAGTACCACAGACAGCAGGTTGTATGACAGGACGTGGAGACAGCTGTTCTGAATTCACCACTGTCTCCTGGATTTGTGGAGTACCACAGACAGCAGGTTGTATGACAGGACGTGGAGACAGCTGTACTGAATTCACCACTGTCTCCTGGGTTCGTGGAGTACCACAGACAGCAGGTTGTATGACAGGACGTGGAGACAGCTGTACCGAATTCACCACTGTCTCCTGGATTTGTGGAGTACCACAGACAGCATTGACAGCAGGTAGTATGACAGGACGTGGAGACAGCTGTACTGAATTCACCACTGTCTCCTGGATTTGTGGAGTACCACAGACAGCAGGTTGTATGACAGGACGTGGAGACAGCTGTACTGAATTCACCACTGTCTCCTGTGTTTGTGGAGTACCACAGATAGCAGGTTGTATGACAGGACGTGGAGACAGCTGTACTGAATTCACCACTGTCTCCTGTGTTTGTGGAGTACCACAGACAGCAGGTTGTATGACAGGACGTGGAGACAGCTGTTCTGAATTCACCACTGTCTCCTGTGTTTGTGGAGTACCACAGACAGCATTGACAGCAGGTTGTATGACAGGACGTGGAGACAGCTGTACTGAATTCACCACTGTCTCCTGGATTTGTGGAGTACCACAGACATCATTGACAGCAGGTAGTATGACAGGACGTGGAGACAGCTGTTCTGAATTCACCACTGTCTCCTGGATTTGTGGAGTACCACAGACAGCATTGACAGCAGGTAGTATGACAGGACGTGGAGACAGCTGTTCTGAATTCACCACTGTCTCCTGGATTTGTGGAGTACCACAGACAGCAGGTTGTATGACAGGACGTGGAGACAGCTGTACTGAATTCACCACTGTCTCCTGTGTTTGTGGAGTACCACAGACAGCATTGACAGCAGGTAGTATGACAGGACGTGGAGACAGCTGTACTGAATTCACCACTGTCTCCTGGATTTGTGGAGTACCACAGACAGCAGGTTGTATGACAGGACGTGGAGACAGATGTACTGAATTCACCACTGTCTCCTGGATTTGTGGAGTACCACAGACAGCATTGACAGCAGGTTGTATGACAGGACGTGGAGACAGCTGTACTGAATTCACCACTGTCTCCTGTGTTTGTGGAGTACCACAGACAGCATTGACAGCAGGTAGTATGACAGGACGTGGAGACAGCTGTACTGAATTCACCACTGTCTCCTGGGTTTGTGGAGTACCACAGACAGCAGGTAGTATGACAGGACGTGGAGACAGCTGTACTGAATTCACTACTGTCTCCTGGATTTGTGGAGTACCACAGACAGCATTGACAGCAGGTAGTATGACAGGACGTGGAGACAGCTGTTCTGAATTCACCACTGTCTCCTGGATTTGTGGAGTACCACAGACAGCAGGTTATATGACAGAACGTGGAGACAGCTGTACTGAATTCACCACTGTCTCCTGGGTTTGTGGAGTACCACAGACAGCAGGTTGTATGACAGGACGTGGAGACAGCTGTACTGAATTCACCACTGTCTCCTGTGTTTGCGGAGTACCACAGACAGCATTGACAGCAGGTAGTATGACAGGACGTGGAGACAGCTGTACTGAATTCACCACTGTCTCCTGGATTTGTGGAGTACCACAGACAGAAGGTTGTATGACAGGACGTGGAGACAGCTGTACTGAATTCACCACTGTCTCCTGGATTTGTGGAGTACCACAGACAGCATTGACAGCAGGTAGTATGACAGGACGTGGAGACAGCTGTACTGAATTCACCACTGTCTCCTGTGTTCGTGGAGTACCACAGACAGCATTGACAGCAGGTAGTATGACAGGACGTGGAGACAGCTGTACTGAATTCACCACTGTCTCCTGGATTTGTGGAGTACCACATACAGCATTGACAGCAGGTTGTATGACAGGACGTGGAGACAGCTGTACTTAATTCACCACTGTCTCCTGTGTTTGTGGAATACCACAGACAGCATTGACAGCAGGTAGTATGACAGGACGCGGAGACAGCTGTACTGAATTCACCACTGTCTCCTGTGTTTGTGGAGTACCACAGACAGCATTGACAGCAGGTTGTATGACAGGACGTGGAGACAGCTGTACTGAATTCACCACTGTCTCCTGGATTTGTGGAGTACCACAGACAGCAGGTTGTATGACAGGACGTGGAGACAGCTGTACTGAATTCACCACTGTCTCCTGGATTTGTGGAGTACCAAAGACAGCATTGACAGCAGGTTGTATGACAGGACGTGGAGACAGCTGTACTGAATTCACCACTGTCTCCTGTGTTTGTGGAGTACCACAGACAGCATTGACAGCAGGTAGTATGACAGGACGTGGAGACAGCTGTACTGAATTCACCACTGTCTCCAGGGTTTGTGGAGTACCACAGACAGCAGGTTGTATGACAGGACGTGGAGACAGCTGTACTGAATTCACCACTGTCTCCTGGATTTGTGGAGTACCACAGACAGCATTGACAGCAGGTAGTATGACAGGACGTGGAGACAGCTGTTCTGAATTCACCACTGTCTCCTGGATTTGTGGAGTACCACAGACAGCAGGTTGTATGACAGGACGTGGAGACAGCTGTTCTGAATTCACCACTGTCTCCTGGGTTTGTGGAGTACCACAGACAGCAGGTTGTATGACAGGACGTGGAGACAGCTGTACTGAATTCACCACTGTCTCCTGTGTTTGCGGAGTACCACAGACAGCATTGACAGCAGGTAGTATGACAGGACGTGGAGACAGCTGTACTGAATTCACCACTGTCTCCTGGATTTGTGGAGTACCACAGACAGCAGGTTGTATGACAGGACGTGGAGACAGCTGTACTGAATTCACCACTGTCTCCTGGATTTGTGGAGTACCACAGACAGCATTGACAGCAGGTAGTATGACAGGACGTGGAGACAGCTGTACTGAATTCACCACTGTCTCCTGTGTTTGTGGAGTACCACAGACAGCATTGACAGCAGGTTGTATGACAGGACGTGGAGACAGCTGTACTGAATTCACCACTGTCTCCCGGATTTGTGGAGTACCACAGACAGCATTGACAGCAGGTAGTATGACAGGACGTGGAGACAGCTGTACTGAATTCACCACTGTCTCCTGTGTTTGTGGAGTACCACAGACAGCATTGACAGCAGGTAGTATGACAGGACGTGGAGACAGCTGTACTGAATTCACCACTGTCTCCTGGATTTGTGGAGTACCACAGACAGCATTGACAGCAGGTAGTATGACAGGACGTGGAGACAGCTGTACTGAATTCACCACTGTCTCCTGGATTTGTGGAGTACCACATACAGCATTGACAGCAGGTTGTATGACAGGACGTGGAGACAGCTGTACTGAATTCACCACTGTCTCCTGTGTTTGTGGAATACCACAGACAGCATTGACAGCAGGTAGTATGACAGGACGTGGAGACAGCTGTACTGAATTCACCACTGTCTCCTGTGTTTGTGGAGTACCACAGACAGCATTGACAGCAGGTTGTATGTCAGGACGTGGAGACAGCTGTACTGAATTCACCACTGTCTCCTGGATTTGTGGAGTACCACAGACAGCATTGACAGCAGGTAGTATGACAGGACGTGGAGACAGCTGTACTGAATTCACCACTGTCTCCTGTGTTTGTGGAGTACCACAGACAGCATTGACAGCAGGTAGTATGACAGGACGTGGAGACAGCTGTACTGAATTCACCACTGTCTCCTGGGTTTGTGGAGTACCACAGACAGCAGGTAGTATGACAGGACGTGGAGACAGCTGTACTGAATTCACCACTGTCTCCTGGGTTTGTGGAGTACCACAGACAGCAGGTTGTATGACAGGACGTGGAGACAGCTGTACTGAATTCACCACTGTCTCCTGGATATGTGGAGTACCACAAACTTGACAGCATTGACAGAGCATCTCTGTGGGCATTGGTAAGGCATCGTGGGGTCCCAGAACAGACAATGAACTGAATAAAGGAAGTATATAGAGACATGGATTGCAGAGCTGTTCACGTATGGAAACTTTCAGATACGTTAGAAAATACCCGGGAAGGTTAACCCGGTCAACAAATACCCGCAGAAGTCGGATGTGTCGGCCTAACGGCGCATGAACGCAGCTCTGCTGTAAATAGGCACAACGCAATCACGTCCGAAAAAAAAAGTCCGGATGAACGCAGCAGCAGAAGAAGAAGATACGTTAGAAATAAGAACAAGAGAGTGACGAGGATGCCTTTTGTCAATTTGATTGATGTTACTGACTGTAGACTGGATGATTGAAGATAACTGACATCAAAATGACAGTCACTAGACTGCCAGAGAGCAGCTGGATAATCTTACGATATTGCCCTCCTGTCACACACACCAGGTCAGATGCAAGATTTACTAGACACACTTGATAGCAAGTCACAACTTTCAACGGCCAACATTGTTTTAGAGGAAAGACAAAGATCATGAGAATAAATTTAAAACAAATTATTGTCGGATATACCCGCAATAACGCAGCTCTGCTGTAAACAGGCACAACGCAGTCACATCTGTAAAAAAGAAACTACGGATGAACGCAGAAGAAGAAGAAGAAGAAGAAGAAGAAGAAGAAGAAGAAGAAGAAGAAGAAGAAGTACCACACTGAGAATTTGGAACTGTAAGGTCAAACCACTACTGCTGTATCAGGGACGGCGCGACTACAACAATTACTGTTCAGTGTTAACTAGAAACATCGGCGGGCCAGTACCTACTTATAGGATGACTACCAGGTGACCACAGAGTCGTGGACGCCGAACTGGTCAACTGAGGGAACTGACCAGTGGACACAGCACTGAGGACAAGTAGCCGGCGCTGGGCAGGACACACATGGAGGACACTTGTTAACACCAGAACCAGGATGTCCTTCTTTTGGAACCTACAAAGGACAAGAAACCAAGGGACTGATAAAAGCACACAGATCAGAGAATCAGAGACAGATGGTTGGGACTTGGGGGAAGCTGTTGGGGATAGCAGAAGGTCCAAGTTTGACGTCAGTTGTTGGTATTTGTCTATGTTCCACTGGGTGATACAAGGAGGAGACGAGGAAGAAGAAGAAGAAGAACGACTAGTATAACATCTACCACTGTAACAATAACCAATGTGGAACTTACCGTTGTGTACAACTGCACCACACTACGGCGTTAACTAGTGTAGTATAAAATCTACCACTGTAACAATAACCAATGTGGAACTTACCGTTGTGTACAACTGCACCACACTACGGCGTTAACTAGTGTAGTATAACATCTACCACTGTAACAATAACCAATGTGGAACTTACCGTTGTGTACAACTGCACCACACTACGGCGTTAACTAGTGTAGTATAAAATGTACCACTGTAACAATAACCAATGTGGAACTTACCGTTGTGTACAACTGCACCACACTACGGCGTTAACTAGTGTAGTATAAAATGTACCACTGTAACAATAACCAATGTGGAACTTACCGTTGTGTACAACTGCACCACACTACGGCGTTAACTAGTGTAGTATAAAATGTACCACTGTAACAATAACCAATGTGGAACTTACCGTTGTGTACAACTGCACCACACTACGGCGTTAACTAGTGTAGTATAAAATGTACCACTGTAACAATAACCAATGTGGAACTTACCGTTGTGTACAACTGCACCACACTACGGCGTTAACTAGTGTAGTATAAAATGTACCACTGTAACAATAACCAATGTGGAACTTACCGTTGTGTACAACTGCACCACACTACGGCGTTAACTAGTGTAGTATAAAATGTACCACTGTAACAATAACCAATGTGGAACTTACCGTTGTGTACAACTGCACCACACTACGGCGTTAACTAGTGTAGTATAAAATGTACCACTGTAACAATAACCAATGTGGAACTTACCGTTGTGTACAGCTGCACCACACTACGGCGTTAACTAGTGTAGTATAAAATGTACCACTGTAACAATAACCAATGTGGAACTTACCGTTGTGTACAACTGCACCACACTACGGCGTTAACTAGTGTAGTATAAAATGTACCACTGTAACAATAACCAATGTAGAACTTACCGTTGTGTACAACTGCACCATACTACGGCGTTAACTAGTGTAGTATAACATCTACCACTGTAACAATAACCAATGTGGAACTTACCGTTGTGTACAACTGCACCATACTACGGCGTTAACTAGTGTAGTATAACATCTACCACTGTAACAATAACCAATGTAGAACTTACCGTTGTGTACAACTGCACCACACTACGGCATTAACTAACATATCACAAACACCATGCTACCGTTCTCACTGCCCACGTACAAAATATCACTTCCCTACTTGATTGGTTCCACTTCTACTATAATATCTATAGAATATATAACAATACTGCCGCTATCTCGCAGAATCAAATGTGTCGTATTTCCAGATTTATGTCTATGGAGAAACATCACTTGTCTATAAAACTACAAGTGTAATAAGCACTGGCCATATACGTACCGCTGTAATGTGAGAAATCAGCCAAGTCCAGTCAAACGTGGCCGTGTGCTAATTGGCTGCTGGTAGAGTGTCCTCCGTCGTCAGCTCGCGAACATCCAGGTTTCTATTTCACAATCAAACAGGACGGTTCTGAAGTTTGCACGCCGTACAGCACACACAAATCAATAATATCGCACACACGTCTCCTCTGTGTCTCTGGCATAAAACTCTCCTTCACACACACACACACACACGTCCACACACAACCACACAAATGCGCTTTAGTATCTGTTGTGATGTCCTCACACACATCGCCACACACAACCAGACAATAGCGCTTTAGTATCTATTGTTGGAATGTCCAAGAATCGATGATTGGTGCCGCTCCTGTTGTTGGTTCCACACGTGAGCCTGGTTAGTGCCGCGGTGGTGAGTGTGGACACGAGAACTGACTTCCTGCTGTGCCTCACGGGCAGTGCTTTCAGATGGCAGCTTGGGCCGCCTATGGCCGCTGCCTGGTGTCGCCTGCATTAGTTCATTATTGGTCAACTATTTCATCTCTCCCCCCCCCCCCCCCTGCCAGACTGGGGCCTTGGTGTGCCCAGTTAGCTAGCATGCTGACCCGCATCGCTCTTCGCCTCCCCGCCGGGCATCCTGTAATAGTCAGGTTAACGAAGAGCGGAGAATGGACCATCACCTGCGCTGTAGTGCAGCCTGTCCGAGACTGAATAGTCTGCACACTACCAGATGCAGTAGAGTCACCGAATTGCACATGTTCGTGAGGGTAATCAGCACCCGTATCTTGCTGGATCCGAGTGAAGAACTCGCCAACATTCTCGCCATAAGTGTCTGTGTGCTCGCCTAGACGAAAACAATCACCTTTTCCCAGTTTCTATGTTTGGAATGCGAATGAACAAGTACACACGGCATGCCTTCAGCAACAAAAATAGCAACATCAGCAGCAACAACAATAACAACATATGTAGCAACAACAACAACAACATATGTAGCAGCAACAATAACAACATATGTAGCAGCAACAATAACAACATCATCAGCAGCAACAATAACAACATCATCAGCAGCAACAATAACAACATATGTAGCAGCAACAATAACAACATCATCAGCAGCAACAATAACAACATATGTAGCAGCAACAATAACAACATATGTAGCAGCAACAAAAACAACATATGTAGCAGCAACAATAACAACATCATCAGCAGCAACAATAACAACATATGTAGCAGCAACAATAACAACATCATCAGCAGCAACAATAACAACATATGTAGCAGCAACAATAACAACATCATCAGCAGCAACAATAACAACATATGTAGCAACAACAATAACAACATATGTAGCAGCAACAATAACAACATATGTAGCAACAACAATAACAACATATGTAGCAGCAACAATAACAACATATGTAGCAACAACAATAACAACATATGTAGCAACAACAATAACAACATATGTAGCAACAACAATAACAACATATGTAGCAGCAACAATAACAACATATGTAGCAACAACAATAACAACATATGTAGCAACAACAATAACAACATATGTAGCAACAACAATAACAACATCATCAGCAGCAACAATAACAACATATGTAGCAGCAACAATAACAACATATGTAGCAACAACAATAACAACATATGTAGCAACAACAATAACAACATATGTAGCAACAACAATAACAACATATGTAGCAACAACAATAACAACATATGTAGCAACAACAATAACAACATATGTAGCAACAACAATAACAACATATGTAGCAACAACAATAACAACATATGTAGCAACAACAATAACAACATATGTAGCAACAACAATAACAACATCATCAGCAGCAACAATAACAACATATGTAGCAGCAACAATAACAACATCATCAGCAGCAACAATAACAACATATGTAGCAACAACAATAACAACATATGTAGCAACAACAATAACAACATCATCAGCAGCAACAATAACAACATATGTAGCAGCAACAATAACAACATCATCAGCAGCAACAATAACAACATATGTAGCAACAACAATAACAACATATGTAGCAACAACAATAACAACATATGTAGCAACAACAATAACAACATATGTAGCAACAACAATAACAACATATGTGACATATTCACCTATCCATCATTTTCAGCGCGTCAACGTTACACAGCAACCCAGAGATTATCAAAACAATTACAGCACCGTAGAACATCGAACGCACTAAGCGATACTAATGACAGACAGATGCCAGGATAAGAATAGAAAAGGTAGCGTCAACAGAATAGAATGTGACTGGTAGAGACACATCACGTGGATATAGCGTCCCCCAGCTTGGGCGCCGCTTTAATAAAACCGCGCACTTCTATGACTTCAGAGCGAGCGAGCAGTCGCCAAAGCTATGTGTTGTCCAACTTTCAAACTTTTACAACGGGCAGTTTGATCTAGTCTGAGGTAAGCGTGTGATTCTCAGATCTAAGTGGTACCACGATGTATAACGTAAAGGTATCCAGTGTTGTGCGTCCAATGAATTGTATTTTTGATAAAATAAATCTCTGAAAATGTGAAAAACTGCCGATCGCAACTTCAATACTGGTGCCACTTCCCCGGCGAAACCGACATCTTATAATTTCTCAAAACTGCAAAACTCTGACTTTCTACACTACATCTAACAACTTCACTATGTGCATATGACTATAATCTATCACAGAATAATGTACGAGATGAAATTTCCAATGCACTCAAATGCTTTTCATCAAAAACTTCTAGGAAAACGTTTCTGCAGAGATAGTCAGCTGGTGCAAACGAAACACTACCTTGCTTAAAAATGTACTTAATTCTGTCTATTTTGCAATCTAAAGAACTGAAACAGGAATTATACTCTTCCTTTTCTCTTTACGAATTGAAAACAAATAGTATTTGATAGAAATTAGTTTATTCATGTGTCAGATTTTATTTAGACAACGCACTACATCAACTGCATTGCTTAAAATAGGTTTATGTTCACAAACACCATTTGTGATAGCCGACCTACTTAATCTGCTCAGACTAATGGGTGAAAATTACCTTGGTCTATAGCCAACTGTGTCGCCAACAGAATGGACATGATATGCACTGGTAAAAGATGTAGGAGAAGTATAAGTAGACAGAGAGGAGGAGAGTATTAGGGAAAAATACTTTAAGTAATAATTATTTTTCTAATATATTGTGTCATGACCTTGTATAGATTACATTTTGTAACAAATACACATCAGAAATTCTGTATGTTGGACATGAACCACAATAAAAGCACACTAGATGAGTTAAACTCATATTAACTGATGTAGATGTGAGGACAATTAGTACAAGCTATGGAACCCCACACAACAGAAGTTAACTCAACACAATACACTTCACACCACACAACTCCACACCACAACAGCAGGAACAAGGAAATGATTTAGAATAGGAAGTAGTTGCCTTGGAAAGTACAGATAAACAATTATATACACAATGTAGAACAAATAGAGTAATGTGGATGTTTAAATGTATGCCATTTATACAAATGCATCTCATACTTGTGTTGATCTTGCCTGTCAGCTTGATTACCATGATTCAGGGAACATCGCATTATCACTCTTATCTGTGTCTGACTGTACACTACTCACTGAACTACAGGTCCACTGAGGAAATGCATACAGCAGGTACCAGACAACAGAAGCTGCATCCAGTGTAATAATCTCTGACCCACCCCAAAGTAACACAACAATACTTCTTCTGATCTTATCATTTTTGTTTTGTTATGTTGTGTTCACACTATGAACATGCTGTAAAGGATTATACATACCTGTATGAATTTTAAACAGTGATGTCTTGGAGCCACACCTAACCAACAAGGAGGGAAGAGGAGTGAATGAGATGATCAACACCTGTGATGGCAGATGACTCCAGCCTTAAGCAGAGAATGAGAAGTCTTCAGTGAAGCTAAACTGGCCCAACCTGAAGTGGATCCATCAGACCATGGACCCAGGCTTATCCACATCTCATCACACCAGGTTTTCTTATCACTCCCACAAACTTCACCCTCTCAGAAAATGATTTTCTTGAATTATTGTTGGATGTAGAAATTGTTAACTATAACACATTTTGGTAGTTAAAATATCTCACTATACAATGAATGTTATTATTTATTGACTGACTATACTTGGTCCTATGCAAGTTTTTTTCTATTTCATTCTGTAAATGTCAACAGCTGATGAAAAAAGCAAAGAAAAATGTAAAATAGGCCAAAAGAAACTGGCACAGTCAATAAATTTGTTTAAATGTGAAGATCTCTTCCACTTAATTTGTCAGTCCAAACTATCTGTGGGAAAATCTCTATCTTGTGTGTAGAACATGTCTCAATGCTCCCTTGTGTTTGTTGAATGTTTAATTAACAGATACACATTCACATAAGATAAATTCTTAGTTGGAGAGAGAGAACAGGAGACTCTTCATCTTTAACTGTTCCAAATCCATGTTATATTGCACCTGATTCTTATTGAGAAAGTCTTTCAGACAATTTCTTAAGATGGAAGAAGGGGGTTCGTGAGCTATACCATTAAATACCAGGTGGAAAGACAGGGGACAAACCTAGTGATGACTTTTCTATTAAAAGAGGACCACACACCCTTAGACGAATAACCAAATCCGAGTCTGTAAATCTTTCAAGGGTCGTATTCTTGATCTATTTACATATAAGAAGAGGATGGGGCCCAGCTACCTTTAACAGAGATGGGTCATGCACTTTAGTGATTGCCAGTCCCTTCAAAATATACGACATATATTGGGGGCTCGTCCGGGATTTTGAAACCCAGCAGACAGTTTAGATAACTATTATCCTAGATGATAAACCCTGGGAATAGATAGATATCTGACGAGGGATTCTAAACTATAGTAGATCAGTGACACTAGATGTGAACAGTATTCATGTGTGAATTGGTGACATTGTACTTGTTTTGAACAATTATAGAAATTGTTACACAAATTTAGATTTCCAACTTTGTCATGTTTACATATGTTGAATAGACATCATGTGGGGTACTGATTGACTTCCATATGATATGATTGACAATTATAGAGGTTGTTAAACAAATTAAGATTTTTAACTTTGTCACTTCACATATGATAAATGAACATCATGTGGGGTACTGATTGACCTCCATATGATATGAATGACAATTATAGATAGAATATGGCAAGTGACTGATCATTTCTTCTGAAAAAAGGAGGGCCTCTTTCAAATAGGTCTATATTTCAGAAAAAGGTGTTCCAGAGGAAATAGAGTGAGAATTTACCATCTACAACATTATTCTCTTTCGAGAAGATGTCTTTCTATAGAGGAATTTGGACTTAGAGAATTTCATCACCGACTGGGAAAAATTTTTCTCCATAGGGAAATCTCTATCAAAATTTCAAGTTCTTTTGGGAAGAGTGCAATCATTCTGGGTACTTCTTTGCTTCTGTCTTTAGCTTGAGGAGCATTGACAGAAAGACAAGAATTTAAGTTGCAATTATTTCTTAGGTCAGATTCTCGTGGTGTATAAGAACTATTTTACTTGGGTCAGCGGACATTAGTTAGTTTTTGCTTGTTAATATTGTGCATGTTATGCTGTATAATTTCAGATCCGGGAAGTGACAGGCTTACCCAGACCTGAGCAAACTGCACAGTATTATTATTTTTTACAAAGAGATAGGGTAAACAAAAATATAGCATGGCCGAGGCTGCTAAGTTCCGTGCCCAGACAGTAGAAATAGGCAAGCTATGCAATTTAGACGGCCCTGAGCTGGCTAAATTTGTATCAGATGAATTCGACAGGAGGGAGAAACTGCAGGCTGAAATTGCTGAAAAGGAGAAGCAGCGCCTACAATCATATGAATTAGAACAACAGAAACTTCAGGCTGATATCGCTGAAAAGGAGAAGCAACGCCTACAATCATATGAATTAGAACAACAGAAACTTCAAGCTGAAATCACTGAAAAGGAGAAACAACGCCTACAAGCTTATGAGTTAGAACAAAGGAAACATGAAGATGAAATAAGGGATAGGGAACGAGAACGTCAACATCAACTGGAGTTGAAGAGAATGGAGACTGATCTGGAGATCCGAAGACTAGAGGGAGGGATTCCCCCCACCCCCTCAAACTCACTAGGTTTTCCAGTGACAGAACAACATTCCAACGTCTCGTACCAAAATTCCGGAGCGATGTCATTTCCACTAGAACCATTTAATGAACAGACGGACAATGTCGAGGCTTTTTTTATCACGTTTCGAACTTATGTGCGTCAGTTGTGGTCTAGAACAGGAAAAATGGGCGACGAAACTATCGCAAGCTTTAAGGTCTACCTCGTATGACGTGTTCTCTAGACTCACTCGAGAAGAACAACAGGATTACGAAACACTCAAAAAGGCACTTTTGAGCCGATTCGAAGTGGACGGGGACTCTTACAAAGTTCGATTCAAAACCGCAAGGAAAGAACCGGGCGAAAGTTATGCGCAATTAGTTGAAAGGCTGAAATCTTATGTTCAACGATGGGCAAGTCTAGGTAGGTTTGATGAGAGTTTCGAGGGGCTCCGAGAGATGATCATCATAGATCAGCTAAAAGGAAAGATGTCGAATGAAATGAAAGCATTCTTAACCCAGAACGGAGCTGACCGACTAGAAAGCATCATCATCCTAGCCGAGAGATTTGAGAAATCTCAGAAGGAAATCGGAGGTAAGGGACGTTCGGCCAACATTCCCCCTCAGGATAAAACTTCAAAAGCAAAGGAAGGTGATGGCAACTTAGGCACCAAGAAAAATGGGAAAACCAAAAACATCCCTCAGAACACAGCCCAAACAACAGCGAAGGAGGAAAAATTATTCTGCACTAATTGTAAAATTAAAGGACACACATTGAAGAATTGTCTGAAGAAGCCACCTCCACACACAGCTGCTTGTTTGGCCAGCCGAAGAGAGAAAGGAGTGAACACTGATGAAACGTCCAACCAGACACCTCATAAAGACACCGCATCTCATCTTCCGGTTGTCGAGTCCATATTGCTGAATGGATTCAAGACGACCTGTCTCTATGATACCGGGTTATCGTACGACTGTGTTGTATCATCATCCTTAGTTCACCCGGAACAGGTGACAGAGGAGATCGTCGAATTACAGGGACCCCTGAAGAGCTCTACAACTATGTCTCTTCCGGTGGCAAAGGTGAGCATAGCATCTCGTTATGTCACTGGGACAATCAAGGCTGCAGTCTTAGAAGATCCTATATATCCCGTAATTCTTGGCCGTAGATTTATAATTCTAGGAGAACCTGTTCAACCTGTGGTGATGTCGACGATGACAACTCGATCCCAGATGAAAAAGACTCCGGAAACAACTACGCCAATCCCTCGAAAGGAGGAACTGAAGAGGGCACAAGAAGCCGATAGCACCTTGGAACCCTGCTTCAGGAAACTGCCTAAATCACATTTACCTCCACGTAAAGGTGAGCTGTTTATGAAGTCAGCACTTCTATACAGGAAAGCAGGGAGAGCTGGACAAGAGTTCAACCAACTTGTTGTACCAACTCCACACAGGGCTCAGATTCTTGAAATGGGCCACAGTCTACCCTTTAGTGGGCATATGGGTATCAACGCCTGTCACGAATTGGCCGCCTTAACATCCCAGAATATTTTTCTCGGTCTCCAAATTTGAGAGGCCAAATTGAGAAAGAATGAATTAATCACACTACTCCAAAATTATCTAGTCGTGAGGTAAGATTATTCACAAAAAGCCTCTAGCCATGATGTAAGCTTGCAGATGGCAAGTAAAATGGCAACTAGATAATTAGTATACACCTTGGGAAACTGCTGACCCAGACATGCTGAATCAACAATGAAGGGGCCATGGACTGTGTAATTAAAACTGACCAGGCTGACACCTGATAAGCACAGGTAGGAAATCGCCAGGTGTGAACAACATTGACAGAGGGAAAGATAATAGCCCCAGGGCTGTAAACTAAGCCCCGCCCACTCTGACTGGCAGACTCAGGGAGGTGTGAACCAGGTCTGATAAGACAATTAACACTGAGGACTTGGGGCCAGACAGAGAGGAGCAAGGTGTGATGGCCAGTTGCAATGATAAGGGCAATTACTGTCAGGAGGAGATAAGAAGAATTTATGACGGGAATGCCAAGGAGATAATATGGTCTGCTTGACTTAGCTTAAATAAGGGTCCCTAGCCTGTTGTATGTTAGATTAAGTTTGACTTCAGAACAGGTAGGAACTATCTCAATGTCTGTAGTCATATGCATGAATATTAGGTTGGCTGCTAGGAATTAATTCTTAGTAACTAGTCCCTTAGTAAGTCTCTTAGTTTCTTGGATGGATGGACCGATTTTCAGTCTAGGTTATTGCAAGAACTATCATTGTCATAGGTTACTTGAGTGTTCTTTCTGAGTTCTTTGTTCAATATCATTGTGCTGTAAGTGCTACTCTTCTGAGAAGTAGAAACTTATGGAAGGCAGGTCTTGTCTAGATATACTTGAGGTGACGTAGCAGATGCTTGCCATCTCTTTCTAAACTAGACTAGTCTCGTTTTTGGTGTGTGCATTTGTGGTACAGAATATAGTCAACTGACTATTTATTTAATTCTTACAACAGCAGGTGATTAAACCGGGCAGCTCAGCAAATATAGCTGGTCTGTGTGGTAACTTCAATTAGACCTGTTGTATATCTCATTTTGTAGCTATACAATATTAGTACTCATTAATAATGACTGATGCTATTATGTGAGTATCATTATATGTCCATCTTGAAGTAATATAATGTTTACGGATGTTGGATGTATGTATGTGTAATTTCATAAACTAACTAGTGCATTATGCTATGATGTTAAAGTATCATATGTCTAGTTAATCAATATGTTTATGTGTATTGGATGTTTGGTATATTGATTTGTCATATGCAAACCTACCAATATGAAGTGTTATATTATGGTGTGCGCATTGGCACACTAACCATCGATTGCACTTGTAGCAGAGGTGTAATGGTACAGACAGTACCCACAAGTGTTATGGGGTATACGGTGCTAAACTTTCTCAGTGTATTGTGGGCGTGCGTCCACGGTAATGCATGGAAACCTGGCATAGCTACGGGTCACGGCTTGTAAGCTCGGATGACCCGGTACTATTATAATACCATTACCGACCCGGTGAGCTGCTAAACTAACATTGGACGGAGCGGCTGTACGACACAGAATTTCTGTATTAGCGACATGGACATGGGGCGGCAGAAATGTAATCATTACAGGCGTGTGAGACCATTGAAAAGCCCGTCCCAGACTAAAGACAGTAGGGAGAAGGAGGAGGGTGAACGCAGTCGAGCTGAAAGATAAACTTGGCCAGACTGGTCATTGTATATGTTTGTGTTATATGTTTTAATTAGGATTGCGCTGATGTAGAACTGATATAACACATTCTTGACTTTTTTTCAAGCTCTCACAAGGAGCCCTATGTTATAGATCTCAAGACTAGAGACTACTGACTAGGAGTGTCAGGACTGACAGGATCTCAGAATACCGGCAAGCTGTTCTTTTTCTTTTGTTGAGTCTACTGGAGAGTGGCGATCTGGACCACAGTTCCAGATAGATGAAGTAACAAGTAAAGTTACGTAATGTTTCTCATCACAATATGTTATATGATTTTATCATCCTCATATGGACAATCATCCAATGTCTATGATTAGTAAATAAATGTTGTAGTATTGTAACTCATAGTTCTGTCGTTATATTTTAATTCCAATTGTGCATACGTGTTGTGTGTGTACATTGGTGGGGGTTCACTTACACACCAAGGAAGGGAGCAGTCAGGGAGAAAAACCTGTACTGGAATAGTTGTCTTTACACTTTAATTCAGACGTAAAAATCTATTCTAACTAACCTTCTTCTTCCCATCCTTGGCGAATATTCAGCACAGTTCATTTCATTTTGTAACGAGCCACTAGGAACTGTACGTTGGATATTCAAGGGCTTAATCTGTAGTTCAGCCATATAGATTTTGTCCCTAGTCAGTTTCTGACTATCTGGGGTTGCTCGCCAGTGAATAATACATTCATCTAGCCGGTGGGGCACCCCGACTTCTGACAGATTTGGGGTCCAGTCCGCGATCCTGAACCAGGATTCTAGTAATCATAGTGATTCTACTAGACCCTAGACAAACGATTTTTCAAAGTTAACTCTTGTAATCTTCAGTCATCAAAATAGACTATCATCAAATGTAGCTACTTTTAGTTGAGGAAGTTTCAGAGTACATATATAACTTTTCAAAAGTATAACAGATAAGAACTTATGAGAAAAATACCATCATCTATCATTTAGTGTTACCATTAATCATTTATTGATAATTGAACACTTTAATCATATTTACATTGATGTGTTTGATGATTTAACTGCTTGACTGATTTGCAATTTTATGCTAATATATGCCATGTTAATTTTGACATGTATGCAGTGCATTTTAATGTTTATTTAGGTAAATATTACGGGTGATTACTGTGTAGCATATCTCTCACACTTACTTCACTGCTGTCGCCAGGTACTACTTGAATATTATTTTCAGTTGTCTTTCACTGCTGAGGCTAAACTATACACACTGGATAGCGTAGACTGTCAGTAGTTAACTCTTGTCTTTCTAGCTTAGATCTGATTTTTGATATATACATAGGAGCTTACCTGAATATAGTCATTAGCAATTATGTTCTTGCTTTACCGGAATCTTGAAGAGGATCTGAAGGCGCGCACAGATTTCTCAGAGACCGCGAGAGGGTGGGGCATAAGAGAAGGCTTACAGGGAGAGCAACTAGAAACATATATCATAGCAGAGTTAGAATGGTGGGACCAAGAAGAAGACATTATGTTTAAAGAAAATGATGAGTTCTTTGAAGCACAAGAGCGTAGCAAAACTGAAGGAGTAAAGATGGAGAAAACGCATATGGAAGCAGTCAATGCGGAGAAGCTAACCTTTCTAGTGGAACATAAGGTAGGAGATATGGATGCTCACCCAACCAGGAAGGAAGGGACATCTTTGCCACCCACCGCAGAATCAGAGGTAGTGGACCGGGAACTACAGGTTCTCATTCGACCCAGTCCTAAACGGAAAAGAGGGAAGAAAAAACGTGCCAAGGGCATTTAAAACAGTCACAAACGTGATAACTGTTTGCACCACGGCAATAGTCGTTTGACAGTAGAGGACCTTCAGGAAAACCACTTGACTGCTACGAGAAATGAATCTCGAGAGAAAGAGGAACTGAAGACAACCTTTAATGAGGTCGCAGGCGGAGACCTAGCCGATTCTCACATTCCCTTCTGGTCACAGAATCACGAAGTGGAATTACATCTGACTGAAATAGGGAGGAAGGAAGGAACAGAATCCCAGGTGAATTTCACTGCTGCAACGCGGGAAGAGTCACTAATTATCAGTTCAGATAATTTACCTAGTAACAGTTACCCAGAGGACAACTGTTTGCACTACGGTTTGCCAGCACAAGATTCCCAGGAATCTCATTTTACTTCAACGAGAGGTGAAACTCAAGAGGAAGATGACCTGAGGACATCTTTTAAGGAGGTCGGAGATCGAAAGGTAACCGACTTTATTATTCCCTTCAGCCCAGACGAGGAAGAAGTGGGATTAAATTTGACTGACAGGGGGATGAAGGAAGACCCGGAACCCCTTGTGATCTTTGAGGCTGCAGCTCAGGAAAAGACACTAGATATCAGTTCAAATGATTTACGTAGTGTGATGGATTGTGTGGACACCAGCTCATCACAGGATTTACCTCAACTGGACTTAGCCCATGAAAGCATGACCAGAGAGGAACATCCAGACCAGGAAACATTTCCAGTTGTTATCTCACAGTATACCAGTTCGGAGACTCAGGAAACACAGGGAATTGTCTTGAGCCAGAATAGGGACTCTGATATTGTGCAGACATTGTCTGTAGTTGCTAAAGAAGAAAATTCTTTGCACAAGATGGAGGAAGAAACGCCTATCATCTCATTAGCTGAAGTTATCAGGGAATTCCAGCAACAGGGACCTGAAGTAACAGAAGTCAAGAGTGGTTTGGAACCAACACTCTTAGGACTCAATCTACCCTTCAGTCAGGTCGATTTGATAGGAGTAGATCAGCTATTTGTGGATACTTTATTCAAAAGTAACACCACTTTATCGCCCTGGAGTAACTATGTTATTTCTCAAGGCTGGACCACTTGGCACACTAAATTTCCAATTTCTAGCACGGTTTTCACACGAAACTCTAATGCAGAGAAACTCAGCCCATTAACTGATTATCAGGGGAAGAAACCGCGACACAGAGGAGGGAAGATTGTTACGCCCAACTTTGAAGGAGGAAAGCGCCAGTTGAATTTACATCATGGGACCATGATGTGTAACATTATTCCTTTCAAAAGGAAGATATTGATGAATCTGTTAAGGATCAATAAAGGATGGAGGAATATCACGGAGACAAGCTTTGCTGTGGCCAGCTTATGCAAGACCTCACTACGGGTACATCCTCGGCTGAAAGGAGTAAATCACGTGAGGGAATGGACTAAGACCGTTGCCCAGAGGCGCCGAAGAATCCCGTTGATTGTGATCTTTCCCAGAAGGGTAAAAATACATCCTCCTGACAATTACCGGATTTTACCAAGCTATTGCATGGAATCCCGGCCGAAAACCAGGTACAAGGATCTATCCAGAGTATCTTTGGGTTATGGAAATGGGACGTCTTTATGCAGAAGCAGGACAACCCACTGCCACAAGGAATATTGGAAACCTTTAGGCAGATACAGAACGGAGAGTGCTTAGGCATTATTCTGGGATGTACGGCGTGCTTTGACAAAAGATTTCTGGCAGAAACTTTTTTTTTAAGGGGAAAGCTCTGTCACGAATTGGCCGCCTTAACATCCCAGAATATTTTTCTCGGTCTCCAAATTTGAGAGGCCAAATTGAGAAAGAATGAATTAATCACACTACTCCAAAATTATCTAGTCGTGAGGTAAGATTATTCACAAAAAAGCCTCTAGCCATGATGTAAGCTTGCAGATGGCAAGTAAAATGGCAACTAGATAATTAGTATACACCTTGGGAAACTGCTGACCCAGACATGCTGAATCAACAATGAAGGGGCCATGGACTGTGTAATTAAAACTGACCAGGCTGACACCTGATAAGCACAGGTAGGAAATCGCCAGGTGTGAACAACATTGACAGAGGGAAAGATAATAGCCCCAGGGCTGTAAACTAAGCCCCGCCCACTCTGACTGGCAGACTCAGGGAGGTGTGAACCAGGTCTGATAAGACAATTAACACTGAGGACTTGGGGCCAGACAGAGAGGAGCAAGGTGTGATGGCCAGTTGCAATGATAAGGGCAATTACTGTCAGGAGGAGATAAGAAGAATTTATGACGGGAATGCCAAGGAGATAATATGGTCTGCTTGACTTAGCTTAAATAAGGGTCCCTAGCCTGTTGTATGTTAGATTAAGTTTGACTTCAGAACAGGTAGGAACTATCTCAATGTCTGTAGTCATATGCATGAATATTAGGTTGGCTGCTAGGAATTAATTCTTAGTAACTAGTCCCTTAGTAAGTCTCTTAGTTTCTTGGATGGATGGACCGATTTTCAGTCTAGGTTATTGCAAGAACTATCATTGTCATAGGTTACTTGAGTGTTCTTTCTGAGTTCTTTGTTCAATATCATTGTGCTGTAAGTGCTACTCTTCTGAGAAGTAGAAACTTATGGAAGGCAGGTCTTGTCTAGATATACTTGAGGTGACGTAGCAGATGCTTGCCATCTCTTTCTAAACTAGACTAGTCTCGTTTTTGGTGTGTGCATTTGTGGTACAGAATATAGTCAACTGACTATTTATTTAATTCTTACAACAGCAGGTGATTAAACCGGGCAGCTCAGCAAATATAGCTGGTCTGTGTGGTAACTTCAATTAGACCTGTTGTATATCTCATTTTGTAGCTATACAATATTAGTACTCATTAATAATGACTGATGCTATTATGTGAGTATCATTATATGTCCATCTTGAAGTAATATAATGTTTACGGATGTTGGATGTATGTATGTGTAATTTCATAAACTAACTAGTGCATTATGCTATGATGTTAAAGTATCATATGTCTAGTTAATCAATATGTTTATGTGTATTGGATGTTTGGTATATTGATTTGTCATATGCAAACCTACCAATATGAAGTGTTATATTATGGTGTGCGCATTGGCACACTAACCATCGATTGCACTTGTAGCAGAGGTGTAATGGTACAGACAGTACCCACAAGTGTTATGGGGTATACGGTGCTAAACTTTCTCAGTGTATTGTGGGCGTGCGTCCACGGTAATGCATGGAAACCTGGCATAGCTACGGGTCACGGCTTGTAAGCTCGGATGACCCGGTACTATTATAATACCATTACCGACCCGGTGAGCTGCTAAACTAACATTGGACGGAGCGGCTGTACGACACAGAATTTCTGTATTAGCGACATGGACATGGGGCGGCAGAAATGTAATCATTACAGGCGTGTGAGACCATTGAAAAGCCCGTCCCAGACTAAAGACAGTAGGGAGAAGGAGGAGGGTGAACGCAGTCGAGCTGAAAGATAAACTTGGCCAGACTGGTCATTGTATATGTTTGTGTTATATGTTTTAATTAGGATTGCGCTGATGTAGAACTGATATAACACATTCTTGACTTTTTTTCAAGCTCTCACAAGGAGCCCTATGTTATAGATCTCAAGACTAGAGACTACTGACTAGGAGTGTCAGGACTGACAGGATCTCAGAATACCGGCAAGCTGTTCTTTTTCTTTTGTTGAGTCTACTGGAGAGTGGCGATCTGGACCACAGTTCCAGATAGATGAAGTAACAAGTAAAGTTACGTAATGTTTCTCATCACAATATGTTATATGATTTTATCATCCTCATATGGACAATCATCCAATGTCTATGATTAGTAAATAAATGTTGTAGTATTGTAACTCATAGTTCTGTCGTTATATTTTAATTCCAATTGTGCATACGTGTTGTGTGTGTACATTGGTGGGGGTTCACTTACACACCAAGGAAGGGAGCAGTCAGGGAGAAAAACCTGTACTGGAATAGTTGTCTTTACACTTTAATTCAGACGTAAAAATCTATTCTAACTAACCTTCTTCTTCCCATCCTTGGCGAATATTCAGCACAGTTCATTTCATTTTGTAACGAGCCACTAGGAACTGTACGTTGGATATTCAAGGGCTTAATCTGTAGTTCAGCCATATAGATTTTGTCCCTAGTCAGTTTCTGACTATCTGGGGTTGCTCGCCAGTGAATAATACATTCATCTAGCCGGTGGGGCACCCCGACTTCTGACAACGCCACTACACAGCGCATTGCAACTCACTACTTTTGGCCAGGGATGAACGCAGACATACAACGGTTTGTAAAATCATGCCCACAGTGTCAGAAAGTATCACCAAAACACCGGACACCACCGGCAATGTTGGGTGATCTGCCCATAACAGGAATACCGTTCGAGAAGGTAGCTGTAGACATAATCGGACCCCTCTCCGCAACGAAGAGGCGAAATCGATTCATATTAACGCTTGTGGACACAACGACCATGTGGGCCGAAGCGGTTCCTATGCCAAGCTGTGACTCCAAACACGTTGCTGAAGCATTATTAGGAATATTCACACGTCTAGGATTCCCCCAAAGAATCTTGACGGACAACGGTTCACAGTTTCGTAGTAAACTTATGGAGGAGACATTTAGACTTTTTCATTCACGCCATATCTTTAGTTCACCATATTACCCGCAATCCAACGGACTTGTGGAGCGGTGGAACGGGACCTTGATTAGTATTCTGCGCAAAATTGCCCAGGAGAATACGGAGGATTGGGATTTGTATTTACCCGCAGCACTATTCGCTTATAGGGAGGTACCCCATCACTCAACAGGTTTTGCTCCAGCAACATTGTTGTTTGGACGACCAATCAAGGGGCCATTGGAGGCATTGCTACGAACATGGACTGATGATCATACAGACGATACAGTCGTGACTGCATCTACGTATGTTGCCGAGTTGAAGAATCGTTTACAACACAGTTGGAAACAAGCGAATGTCAATCTACGTAAAGCCAGACGAAGAATTGCTAGCTACTTCAATCGCAAGGCAAAAGATAGAGAGTTAGAGGTGGGAGAGAAGGTGATGTTGCTGCTTCCAACCAGTCAGAATAAGCTGCAAATAGGATGGAGAGGACCTTATGTAGTGACGGAGAAAATCTCACGTACCAACTACAAGATTTCTGTCAAAGGCAAGATTAAAGTATTTCACATAAACCTTCTGAAGAAATATAATGAAAGACCCTCAGCCACCGAACCTGCACATCTGATGGCCATGAGTGTGGCTACTGAAGTCGAAGAAGGATCAACAATGGGAGTCGAGTACCCACTGCAAGCCAAAGAAACCTTTAAGGATGTGGAAATTAATCCCAACTTAACAAAGGATCAGCAGGAGCAGATTCGGGAACTTATGGTTATGTATGCAGACGTACTTACAGATAAGCCAGGAAGAACTGATTTGGAGGAATTTGACATGAAGTTAAATGACACAGTGCCTGTGCGAGTCAAGACTTACCCAGTTCCTTATGCAAAGCAAAAGACTTTAGAGGAAGAAATACAACAGCTACTCACCGCAGGAATAATTTCACCATCTGAATCACCTTACAGTGCCAGCGTCGTATTATTGAGAAAGCCAAGTGGAGAACATAGATTGTGCATCGACTATCGACAGCTCAATGCTATTACTGAATTTCAAGCAGAACCTCTGCCTGATCAGAACAAACTCTTCACAGCACTCAACCGAGCGAAGTACTTTACTAGGATTGATCTCAGTAAGGGATATTATCAGATTCCTGTAAAGGAGGAGGTTAGACCATGGTTAGCTTTCAGTACGCCTGGAGGACACTATGAGTTCAACGTACTTCCATTCGGATTAAGTAATGCTCCTAGCGTTTTTACACGTATGATGAGAAAATTACTTGACCCACTACAACATCCAGACATTAGTCACTTTATGGATGATATACTGATCGCAACTGAAACATTTGACAAGCATGTAGAAACACTACATCTTTTGTTCAGACGACTCAGAGAAACTGGATTAACGGCTAGGCCAAAGAAATGTCAAGTAGGATTCCAAGAATTGGACTTTTTAGGTCATAAGATATCTCATGGACTAATAACTCCACAGGAAGGAAACGTGGACAAACTCCAGAGAGCACCTCGTCCAAAGACAAAGAAGGATGTGAGATCATTCGTATCTTTGGGTGGATTCTATCAACGATACATTAAAGACTTCAATACTCTGTCCGCACCTTTAACGGATCTTACCAAAAAAGGGAACCCAGAGAAAGTCAATTGGTCTGCTGAATGTGAGAGAGCTTTCACAGCACTCAAACAAGCCTTAACCAATCACCCAGTTTTACATCTGCCAGATCTCAACCAACCATTCGTACTGCGTACAGACGCCAGTGACGTAGGAATTGGGGCAACGCTGTTGCAGAGAAAAGGAGATGAAACATCAGAGCTATTCCCTGTAGCTTATGCCAGCAGGAAATTGAATGCAGCGGAGAAGAATTATAGTGTTATCGAGAGAGAATGTTTAGCTCTCGTATGGAGTGTACAGAAGTTTCAGGCATACCTATATGGAAAACACTTCACTGTACAATGTGATCATCAACCACTTATGTTTCTCGCAGCATCCAAAAATTTGAATGCAAGACTTATGAGGTGGTCACTACTTCTACAACCATACTCGTTCCAGATAGAATATGTCCCTGGAAAGATGAATGTGGGAGCAGACTTTCTAAGTCGACACCCAGTGTCTGATGAACCAGGTCAATCAGATACAGGAGAGAATACATTGGAGTAAATCATATAGGAAAAGCTTGACCACTGTAAATGCTGGAAACTTAGTTCCATACCCTAGAACAATCTGGAGTGGGGCTATGTGACATATTCACCTATCCATCATTTTCAGCGCGTCAACGTTACACAGCAACCCAGAGATTATCAAAACAATTACAGCACCGTAGAACATCGAACGCACTAAGCGATACTAATGACAGACAGATGCCAGGATAAGAATAGAAAAGGTAGCGTCAACAGAATAGAATGTGACTGGTAGAGACACATCACGTGGATATAGCGTCCCCCAGCTTGGGCGCCGCTTTAATAAAACCGCGCACTTCTATGACTTCAGAGCGAGCGAGCAGTCGCCAAAGCTATGTGTTGTCCAACTTTCAAACTTTTACAACGGGCAGTTTGATCTAGTCTGAGGTAAGCGTGTGATTCTCAGATCTAAGTGGTACCACGATGTATAACGTAAAGGTATCCAGTGTTGTGCGTCCAATGAATTGTATTTTTGATAAAATAAATCTCTGAAAATGTGAAAAACTGCCGATCGCAACTTCAATACTGGTGCCACTTCCCCGGCGAAACCGACATCTTATAATTTCTCAAAACTGCAAAACTCTGACTTTCTACACTACATCTAACAACTTCACTATGTGCATATGACTATAATCTATCACAGAATAATGTACGAGATGAAATTTCCAATGCACTCAAATGCTTTTCATCAAAAACTTCTAGGAAAACGTTTCTGCAGAGATAGTCAGCTGGTGCAAACGAAACACTACCTTGCTTAAAAATGTACTTAATTCTGTCTATTTTGCAATCTAAAGAACTGAAACAGGAATTATACTCTTCCTTTTCTCTTTACGAATTGAAAACAAATAGTATTTGATAGAAATTAGTTTATTCATGTGTCAGATTTTATTTAGACAACGCACTACATCAACTGCATTGCTTAAAATAGGTTTATGTTCACAAACACCATTTGTGATAGCCGACCTACTTAATCTGCTCAGACTAATGGGTGAAAATTACCTTGGTCTATAGCCAACTGTGTCGCCAACAGAATGGACATGATATGCACTGGTAAAAGATGTAGGAGAAGTATAAGTAGACAGAGAGGAGGAGAGTATTAGGGAAAAATACTTTAAGTAATAATTATTTTTCTAATATATTGTGTCATGACCTTGTATAGATTACATTTTGTAACAAATACACATCAGAAATTCTGTATGTTGGACATGAACCACAATAAAAGCACACTAGATGAGTTAAACTCATATTAACTGATGTAGATGTGAGGACAATTAGTACAAGCTATGGAACCCCACACAACAGAAGTTAACTCAACACAATACACTTCACACCACACAACTCCACACCACAACAGCAGGAACAAGGAAATGATTTAGAATAGGAAGTAGTTGCCTTGGAAAGTACAGATAAACAATTATATACACAATGTAGAACAAATAGAGTAATGTGGATGTTTAAATGTATGCCATTTATACAAATGCATCTCATACTTGTGTTGATCTTGCCTGTCAGCTTGATTACCATGATTCAGGGAACATCGCATTATCACTCTTATCTGTGTCTGACTGTACACTACTCACTGAACTACAGGTCCACTGAGGAAATGCATACAGCAGGTACCAGACAACAGAAGCTGCATCCAGTGTAATAATCTCTGACCCACCCCAAAGTAACACAACAATACTTCTTCTGATCTTATCATTTTTGTTTTGTTATGTTGTGTTCACACTATGAACATGCTGTAAAGGATTATACATACCTGTATGAATTTTAAACAGTGATGTCTTGGAGCCACACCTAACCAACAAGGAGGGAAGAGGAGTGAATGAGATGATCAACACCTGTGATGGCAGATGACTCCAGCCTTAAGCAGAGAATGAGAAGTCTTCAGTGAAGCTAAACTGGCCCAACCTGAAGTGGATCCATCAGACCATGGACCCAGGCTTATCCACATCTCATCACACCAGGTTTTCTTATCACTCCCACAAACTTCACCCTCTCAGAAAATGATTTTCTTGAATTATTGTTGGATGTAGAAATTGTTAACTATAACACATTTTGGTAGTTAAAATATCTCACTATACAATGAATGTTATTATTTATTGACTGACTATACTTGGTCCTATGCAAGTTTTTTTCTATATCATTCTGTAAATGTCAACAGCTGATGAAAAAAGCAAAGAAAAATGTAAAATAGGCCAAAAGAAACTGGCACAGTCAATAAATTTGTTTAAATGTGAAGATCTCTTCCACTTAATTTGTCAGTCCAAACTATCTGTGGGAAAATCTCTATCTTGTGTGTAGAACATGTCTCAATGCTCCCTTGTGTTTGTTGAATGTTTAATTAACAGATACACATTCACATAAGATAAATTCTTAGTTGGAGAGAGAGAACAGGAGACTCTTCATCTTTAACTGTTCCAAATCCATGTTATATTGCACCTGATTCTTATTGAGAAAGTCTTTCAGACAATTTCTTAAGATGGAAGAAGGGGGTTCGTGAGCTATACCATTAAATACCAGGTGGAAAGACAGGGGACAAACCTAGTGATGACTTTTCTATTAAAAGAGGACCACACACCCTTAGACGAATAACCAAATCCGAGTCTGTAAATCTTTCAAGGGTCGTATTCTTGATCTATTTACATATAAGAAGAGGATGGGGCCCAGCTACCTTTAACAGAGATGGGTCATGCACTTTAGTGATTGCCAGTCCCTTCAAAATATACGACAACATATGTAGCAACAACAATAACAACATATGTAACAACAACAATAACAACATATGTAGCAACAACAATAACAACATATGTAGCAACAACAATAACAACATCATCAGCAGCAACAATAACAACATATGTAGCAGCAACAATAACAACATCAGCAGCAGCAACAATAACAACATATGTAGCAGCAACAATAACAACATATGTAGCAGCAACAATAACAACATCATCAGCAGCAACAATAACAACATATGTAGCAGCAACAATAACAACATATGTAGCAGCAACAATAACAACATATGTAGCAGCAACAATAACAACATATGTAGCAGCAACAATAACAGCATCATCAGCAGCAACAATAACAACATATGTAGCAGCAACAATAACAACATATGTAGCAGCAACAATAACAACATATGTAGCAGCACCAATAACAACATATGTAGCAGCAACAATAACAACATATGTAGCAGCAACAATAACAACATATGGAGCAGCAACAATAACAACATCATCAGCAGCAACAATAACAACATATGTAGCAGCAACAATAACAACATCATCAGCAGCAACAATAACAACATATGTAGCAACAACGATAACAACATCATCAGCAGCAACAATAACAACGTATGTAGCAACAACAATAACAACATATCTAGCAACAACAATAACAACATATGTAGCAGCAACAATAACAACATATGTAGCAACAACAATAACAACATATGTAGCAACAACAATAACAACATCATCAGCAGCAACAATAACAACATATGTAGCAGCAACAATAACAACATCAGCAGCAGCAACAATAACAACATATGTAGCAGCAACAATAACAACATATGTAGCAGCAACAATAACAACATCATCAGCAGCAACAATAACAACATATGTAGCAGCAACAATAACAACATATGTAGCAGCAACAATAACAACATATGTAGCAGCAACAATAACAACATATGTAGCAGCAACAATAACAACATATGTAGCAGCAACAATAACAACATCATCAGCAGCAACAATAACAACATATGTAGCAGCAACAATAACAACATATGTAGCAGCAACAATAACAACATATGTAGCAGCACCAATAACAACATATGTAGCAGCAACAATAACAACATATGTAGCAGCAACAATAACAACATATGTAGCAGCAACAATAACAACATCATCAGCAGCAACAATAACAACATATGTAGCAACAACAATAACACCATCAGTATGTAGTATCTTGCTTATACTTTAGGCAACAACATGGAGGACTTGGGGGAAGCTGGGGAGAGCATGAGATGGTCATGTCCACATATTGATTGTCTCTGTGAGATTGAGACGGCATGGTCTGTGTGATCTGTCCCTGGCGTGCTGTATTATTGATGTGTTGTATTATTGATGTATTGTATTATTGATGTGTTGTATTATTGATGTGTTATATTATTGATGTGTTGTATTATTGATGTATTGTATTATTCATGTGTTGTATTATTGATGTGCTGTATTATTGATGTGCTGTATTATTGATGTGTTGTATTATTGATGTGCTGTATTATTGATGTGCTGTATTATTGATGTGTTGTATTATTGATGTGTTTTATTGCTGGTGTGGTGTATTTTTGATGTGTTGTATTATTGATATATTGTATTATTGATATGTTGTATTATTGGTGTGTTGTATTACTGGTGTATTGTATTACTGGTGTGGTGTATTTTTGATGTGTTGTATTACTGGTGCTGTGTATATGTAACGGGTTGACATAATTTCAGGTCCTAGCATTGATGGAGGAAAATACCGGGTTATACAGGAGTGTGAGACAACGAGCCGGCGGAACTGTTGGCTCCAGGAGCGCCAGACGTTGAACCAGTCAGGATGAACAAGGGAGATATTTGGAAGACACAGCCACAGATGGGACAACATATTGACCATTGTTTATATTCGGATGTAAGTGTGCTTCTAGCTAGCAGGGGCGAATGAGCCCTGGCGTTAACAAGCAGCGTGTTACTGGAGATTCTACATTTAACAG
This sequence comes from Cepaea hortensis, assembly GCA_963921405.1. NCBI lineage: Eukaryota > Metazoa > Mollusca > Gastropoda > Stylommatophora > Helicidae > Cepaea > Cepaea hortensis. The sequence continues at coordinate 4,150,646 of OY992879.1, forward strand.
TTGCTGAGGGAGACTGGTCCCCTGGGGACACTCCCGCAGTGCTGTGATGTTCATGCGTAACACCAAGAACGAAAGCCCCAGATGGACACCAGCAGCGAGAAGCAACAGGTATTTGTATATCTTTTCTTTCGTCAGGGACATACGCAGTACAGGATGTTTGAAAACGATCGCACCAGACGAAAAGGATCCAGTTTGGTGTTCCACGGCTCCCATTTGGGCACGCATGCATGTCTCCCGCTGTCCTCCAAACATCAGGAGTTGAGGAGCGGCGAAACTAGGTTTTGTTTTTGCTAACTGGTGTCTTAAACACACACACACACACACACACACTCACACACACACACACAACACGCACACACAATCTCTCTCTCTCTCTCTCTCTCTCTCTCAGTGGGAAGGTAGGACGTGTGTGAGGGAGGGAGGAAGTGAGCACGTGTATTTGTGCCTATAACAATAATTGCCGGTGACGTGTGTCTGCCCCTCTCTGGTCCCCCACGGCGGTGTTCCATGTTTGCCGGCGGTTCTTCTGTGTTGCTCCTTATTGCGTGTTCTCTGTGCAAGTTTGCGGTATGAACCAAGGCCCCCCCAACGCTCGGTCTGCATATTATTTTACTGTTCACTGTAAACTTGCCATGTCCGGTCAGCTTCCTTCTGTCTGTTGTTCTGCTCCGCGTGTTTATTTGTCCTTCTCGCCCTCTGTTCATGTTTTTCTATTTGCCATCCCTTTCACTGTTGTTTCAAGAGGCGTAATGGTGAAGTGGCAAGTGCTGGTTGTGTGTCCCAGGGTTCAAATATCTCCCCCCCCCCCCCAAAGTGATTTAAGGTGACCACCTGGCTTATATCATGGAATGGTTGCCAGAAACGTTTCATTGTAGATGATGTCAGACAGACAGTATGACACTGTGGATGATGTCAGACAGACAGCATGGCACTGAGGATGATATATGCCATGATCCAAGTTATAGCTCATTGCATGGTAAAAAAGAGTCACGCTAAAGGACGGGACAATCGTGGACCTTAAGCCACGGGGCGAACGCCGAAGTTGTCGCCGTAGCGAATAAGCAGGATTCGCGAAGGTGACAAGGGCATTTAAGTCCCGGTTGTTGTCGAGTGTGGACACACCACGTTATGAATATAACAATGGCATTAAATAGTGCCATATTTTAGATGTGTAAAGATAGAGATGCTTTATACATGTGATGTTAAAGTGCTAATTAGATGTGTGGCAGTTTACAACGGCGGTGTAGATGTCAAAAGGTTACGCCCTTTTCAGGGAACGTCCCCCAATAGTCCAAGCCTGACATCCAGCTCACGCCTGTGGCTCCTAGTAGCTGTCAGCACGCGACAGCAGCCACCCTCCGGGCAACAGCTGTGACAGACTGGCTATAAAAGGCGTGGGTAGCCGATTCAGCCTCAAACACTGGGGGTGATGTCAAACAGGCGGTTTCCGTGTGTGACTGCAGGCGTCTTGTCATCGCCTCATTCTGTCCGTGATCGTGTCAGTGAACTTTGTTGTATTCCCCCCCCCACCCCCACCCTGCCCTCTCTCTCTGTTTATCTCTATCCGTGTGTGTGTGTGTGTGTGTGTGTGTGTGTGTGTGTGTGTGTATGTGTGTGTGTGTGTCGTCTTCCACAAGAAATCAAAGACACCGCCAATCATTATACATACAGTCGCAACCTGTTTGAACATGCCCCCCCCCCCCTAAAAATAATCATGGTAAATTATCTCAAACGATAACTAGCCAATAAACATTCCCATATGTATGACACGTTTCACCTTCTTTGGGTATTTATAATGCCCATGTTAAACATTGCCTCAGTGAGTCATGTGTTATTGATTATTTTTCATGCGTTTTAATGCTTATTGTTCTCTTGTCGTCTAAGATTAGCTTCATAAGTGATACTGAATGAAAGAATGTATGAGAGGAAACAGAGAAGACGGGCAGAATGTCAAAACAGGCCTGCGTGCCCAATTCTTAACCCTTTGAAAATAAAGATTGTTCGTTCGTTCGTTTTCTTTCTCTCTGTTTCTCACTGTTTCTCTCTCTGCTTCTCTTTCACTGTTTCTCCATCTCTCTCTCTCTCGTTCTCTCTCTCTCTCTCTCTCTCTCTCTCTCTCTCTCTCTCTCTCTCTCTCTCTTCTCTCTCTCTCTGTTCCTTTAATGTGTTGGTGGGTGGGGATGGGTGTGGAGATGTGTGTGTGTGTGTGTGTGTGTGTGAGTGTATGGGTGGTGAGATGTGTAGTTAAGGGATGTGTGATTAGGGATTGGAGATCGGGGGGACGGTTGGCGAGTGGGTGGGTGGAGGATGTGTGGGAGGTTGAGTGTGTGTAGGTTGGGGGTGGGTGGGGGATGTGTGGGTGGGGGAGATTGTGTGGGTGGGAGAGATTGTATGGGTGGGAGATGTGTGTAAGTGTGGGATGTGTGGGTGGGTGTGGGTTTTGTGTGTGGGTAGGTGCGGGATACGTGAGTTGGCGGGAATATGTGTGTGTGGGTGTTGGATATGTGGTTGGGGGATGTGTGTTTGGCTGAGTGGTTTGAGGTGTGTGGGTAGGTGGTGGAGGATATGTGGGTGGGTGAGTGTTGGTAGGTTATGGGATGGGTGGAGAACGTGTGCGTGTGGGTGGGGAAATGTGTGAAGGTGGGGAGATGTATGGGTGGGTGATGGATGGGTGGATGCATGCATGTGTGCCTAGGTTTGTGTGTGGGTTGGTGGGGGATGTGTGTGGGGGATGTGTGGTGGGTGGGAGATGTGTGGGTGTGGAGAAGGTGTATATGGGGGTGTGTGTCGGATATGTGGATTGGGGGATGGGTGGATGAATGGGGGAATGTATGTGCCTGTGGGTGTGTGTGGGGGGGGGGGGGGCGCGGATGGATAGGGGATGGGTGGGTGAGTGGGGGATTTGTCTCATAACATTGTAACATGCATTGTTTATGTTTACAACATTCATTTGACAATATTTTTTTCCCCCTATGTTGATGCACTATGCACTGATGAACGAAAGATGAGTGATTGGAAGGGCCGAATGTAAGACGGGCCTGCGTGCCCAATTTGTTACCTTTTGAAAATAAAATCGTTTTTTCGTTCGTTCGTTCTCTTTCTCTCTGTTCCTCTCTCATTCTGTCTCTGTTTCTCCCTCTTTTTGTTTCTCTCTCTGTTTCTCTCTTTCTCTCTGTTTCTCTCACTCTTTTTCTCTCTGTGTTTCTCTTTCTCTCCCTCTCTTTTTCTGTGTGTGTGTGTGTGTGTGTGTGTGTGTGTGTGTGTGTGTGTGTGTGTGTGTTTCTCTCTCTGTGTCTACCAGTCCGCAAACGCCTACTTTTCAATAAAACCAAACTTAACTCACAAAATCCTCCATCGGAGTGACCCAAATTACCTTTCGCCATTGTTTAAATATAATGCTAGACACAGTAAACGATTAAATATACGAGGGTGTAAGTTAATAAGTAAGTCACAAATGGCTGTAAAAGAATAACAAACTAAGATAACAACTTGAAACCAGTTTATTTTTATACATACATTGTCCCTTTATTTCTCAACATAATTTCCACCAACATTGATGCACTTATCCCATTGTTTTATCAGTCCTCCAAAACCAGCTGCATAGAATTGTGTGCTATGTTTTCATTTATCTGCCATCCCACAGAACTATGTGACTTAACAGAGCACGCAGTTCTCTGCAGAAAATGACCCGACCGTTACTTCCACTGTCATCACACAATACAGGTGTCTACATAGCTTGACCACCCGACCGTTACTTCCACTGTCAAGGTATCACACAATACAGGTGTCTACATAGCTGGACCACCCGACCGTTACTTCCACTGTCAAGGTATCACACAACACAGGTGTCTACATAGCTGGACCACCCGATCGTTACTTCCACTGTCATCACACAATACAGGTGTCTACATAGCAGGACCACCCGATCGTTACTTCCATTGTCATCACACAATACAGGTGTCTACATAGCTGGACCACCCGACCGTTACTTCCACTGTCATCACACAATACAGGTGTCTACATAGCTGGACCACCCGACCGTTACTTCCACTGTCATCACACAACACATGTGTCTACATAGCTGGACCACCCGACCGTTACTTCCACTGTCATCACACAATACAGGTGTCTACATAACTGGACCACCCGACCGTTACTTCCACTGTCATCACACAATACAGGTGTCTACATAGCCGGACCACCCGACCGTTACTTCCATTGTCATCACACAATACAGGTGTCTACATAGCTGGACCACCCGACCGTTACTTCCACTGTCATCACACAATACAGGTGTCTACATAGCCGGACCACCCGACCGTTACTTCCACTGTCAAGGTATCACACAATATAGGTGTCTACATAGCTTGACCACCCGACCGTTACTTCCACTGTCAAGGTATCACACAATACAGGTGTCTACATAGCAGGACCACCCGACCGTTACTTCCACTGTCAAGGTATCACTCAACACAAGTGTCTACATAGCTGGATCACTCGACCGTTACTTCCACTGTCATCACACAATACAGGTGTCTACATAGCTAGACCACCCGACCGTTACTTCCACTGTCACCACACAATACAGGTGTCTACATAGCTGGACCACCCGACCGTTACTTCCACTGTCATCACACAATACAGGTGTCTACATAGCTGGACCACCCGACCGTTACTTCCACTGTCAAGGTATCACACAATACAGGTATCTACATAGCTGGACCACCCGACCGTTGCTTCCACTGTCATCACACAATACAGGTGTCTACATAGCCGGACCACCCGACCGTTACTTCCACTGTCAAGGTATTGTGATAGCCTGACGCAACACATGATGATGACAATGTTACCAATACCAGCATCCCTTGCAGTACCCTGGGGTACGATGGGAAGCCGCCCTGGAAACAGGGATAAATAGAGGTGCGTGTCAGTTTCCCGGTCTCTTCTACTAGAACAACCGTGGCCGAAGGAGCGATTAGGGAGATCGCTGTAGAGATGTAGATACCATCAAATAGGGAGGCTTTAACCAGCCCTCCCCAGTCACTGGACTCTTGGTGAGTTAAATTTATTTAGATAGCTTAATTAAAGATAGGATAGTGGTGCCTTTGCTAGTCCCCAACTGGGAGCTCCAAACTTAACATCCACAGGGTTGAGGTAGAATTTGGTGTAGTTCGGTTTATAGTTTTACCTAGTCTGAGGAGCTCTTCTGTTCCTGAGTGACTAAAATTAGTAGTTATTTTCACATGTAAAATGGCGATGACAGGCAGAATGACAACAACATGGCTTTGCCTCAATTAGTGACTGTAAAAGTGCTACTCTGCAGATTGGCAGGGGTGTAGTAAGAAAACTAGTACCAAGGGTATTCGGTGAAGATCCAGAAAGGATGTTCTCATTCGATGGTGTGTATATTTGTAGGTTTTTAGTTTTAATATAGCAGACAGCGCAGTACGAATTGGAAGTAATCAAGTATCGATACGATACTGTGTTGTGTAGTTCTAGGGAATTTGATATAGCCACGATTCAATACAGTATTGAAAATATGTAGTATCATAGTCCAGAGTAGAGGAGGATGTAGGTATTGTCCTGTAAAGTCTGTGTTCTGACAAGAGGAAAATACAGAGCACTAGCATAAAATATGAGGAAATAATGAAATAATGGTTGGGGCTGTTTAGAGGAAAATATGGAGCACTGTTGCATAAAATATTAGGTTATGATTAATTCTATTTGGGTGGTATTCCTGTATGAAGGTGGCCAGATTAGGTGTGCAGGATATATATAATATAATGCCATTATTATAGTAGCATGGTGAGGTTGAAGATAACAGTAGATTGAATGGCCTGGGGTAACCAGGGCTGTTCCAGGTGGACTGTACAGTCAGTAAGAGGGAGGCAAAGTACATTATTTGGGTGGTTATACCAGTCTGGTCTATAATTAGGAACATGAAGTTGAACTGGAAACATGGTACGGATGTGTTTATGATTTAACGTCCCACAACAAAGGGGAAGACCTGTGTATTTATATTATAATATATTGAGGTAGTGAGATGCCTCATGTGGAATGGAAAGTAAAGGGTGCCAGGGGATGAGAGACGCCTCCATTATGTTATATTGTGTTTGAAGTCAGATGACTTATCATGACTCAAGAACGCCAAAGCTATAGTGATTGCTGGCGTTCGATGGTGTAGAGTGGCACGGTGAAAGTAATAGATATATGGTGCTTGATGACAATTACTGTTATGTTCTCCTAGATAAATGTAGCTATGGTAATAATTATTCATGACTGTGTGCAGTGGTGAAGGTGTCAGGTTGAACACTACACATATGATAGTGTTGTTGATAGTTATAAGGGTCATGAATATGAGGATAAGGATCTGTGTAGTTAAGGTTTGACAAATGTGAACTTAGTAAGAATAGTCTCATGACCAGCCAGTGCAAGAGGTGCTGAATAGGGCACCCATAATGAATCTGGGGTATTATTGAGTGATCTTGGTCATCGTGAGGGTGACCATGTAGTGATGTCAGCTAAGATGATTGGGATTGTGATTGTGGTGATGGCTATAGTGAGAGCGATCATTTGATGATTGTGATGTTTTATGTGGCGATATATCTTATATGGCTGAGTTGTTGGCGGTGACTTATGTTAAAGCCTGTGTCCTGATTGTTGCTGGTGTCATGGTATATTGATGTTGTCTAGTTGTCATCAGTACAAAGGTGTGTGTCCTGGTGATGTCATGTTGAATTGTTATATGGTATAGCCTGTGTCGTGATTGTTGCTGGTGTCATGGTATATTGATGTTGTCTAGTTGTCATCAGTACAAAGGTGTGTGTCCTGGTGATTGCATATCCTATGTCTGCTTGATTGCTGTTGGTGCATTGAACTGTATTTATGTCCTGTATGTACATGTTCAAATGGTGTTGTCCTGTTAGAGTCGTTGTACACCGGTGTAGCTGAGTTGTGTTCGGTGTTGATTTTGACTAGTTGATGAGTGTTGCTGTGTAACATTGGCATTTATGGGTGGTATTGTCAGCCTGTGCTGTTGGGGATGAGAAGTTGTGCTGTGTCGGAGATCTGTAGGTAATGACCTCCCTGAACTGTAAATACTGAGTTAGATGAGAAGCCAGGAAAGGCTGCGAGCATTGTGACGAGGGATGATCCGCCCTCACATTAAGATTGTCCCATGATGTGGTGGTCGCTGTTGCATTAATTGTGGGCCCAATCACTCCGAAGGATGCTGTAGAGCGTGTGTGCTCTGTTTATATTTTATGTGGAGTATATCCTATAACCTATCCATATCATTGTTGTCCAGTTGAAGTATCATGTGGTTGGTGTGAACTTACACAGTCCATGTCTATGTTTGCGCCACAAGGACACTGTTTGCATACACCATTGCTGTAGTGGTTGTCCTGTGAAGTCCATGTGTTGATGCAAATAATGATTCTTTGATGATTATTAATTAGATGTTGTACCTTGTCATGCATTGCAGGTAGTGACCCCTGGACATGGTTGTTGTAGAGCAAACTTGAGCCCCAGCTCTGGTTAATGTCATAGGCCACTCAAATCCCTTTCGTATACCCATTTCTGTATATGTCAGTTGTGTGACATGACAGGATGCCTGTTTGTCACTAAATCATGCAGTTCTGTCAATAAAAGCCTAATTTTGTTGTTCTTAATTTGTTTTGTTTAGTCTGTAGTTTGTTGTGTAAACTCATTGATACTGTTACAGTCCAGCAGTGTAATCTTCTGTCTGGGGTATACAACGCTATATCCCCCGCCCTAAGAACTCCTGGAATCTTCTGTCTAATTCTATCCCTTTTCTTGTTAACTGAGGAGAATATATACAGTGCCCTCTCTCTATTTCTTCTTATTGTCCTTTTCTTCTCTGGCCCATTAAAAGTCAGTGTTGCGCTTCTTTGTCTTTGAGCACCTAAGTATAGGAAATTACATCTTCCTGTCCTTGATATTCTTCCTCGTGTTTCAGTATGATACAATACAGGTGTCTACATAGCTGGACCACCCGACCGTTACTTCCACTGTCAAGGTATCACACAAAACAGGTGTCTACATAGCTGAACCACCCGACCGTTACTTCCACTGTCATCACACAATACAGGTGTCTACATAGCTGGACCACCCGACCGTTACTTCCACTGTCATCACACAATACAGGTGTCTACATAGCTGGACCACCCGACCGTTACTTTCACTGTCATCACACAATTCAGGTGTCTACATAGCTGGACCACCCGACCGTTACTTCCACTGTCATCACACAATACAGGTGTCTACATAGCTGGACCACCCGACCGTTACTTCCACTGTCATCACACAATACATGTGTCTACATAGCAGGACCACCCAACCGTTACTTCCACTTTTATCATACAATACAGGTGTCTACATAGCTGGACCACCCGACCGTTACTTCCACTGTCAAGGTATCACACAATACAGGTGTCTACATAGCAGGACCACCCGACCGTTACTTCCACTGTCATCACACAATACAGGTGTCTACATAGCTGTACCACTCGACCGTTACTTCCACTGTCATCACACAATACATGTGTCTACATAGCAGGACCACCCAACCGTTACTTCCACTTTTATCATACAATACAGGTGTCTACATAGCTGGACCACCCGACCGTTACTTCCACTGTCAAGGTATCACACAATACAGGTGTCTACATAGCAGGACCACCCGACCGTTACTTCCACTGTCATCACACAATACAGGTGTCTACATAGCTGGACCACTCGACCGTTACTTCCACTGTCATCACACAATACAGGTGTCTACATAGCTGGACCACCCGACCGTTACTTCCACTGTCAAGGTATCACACAATACAGGTGTCTACATAGCTGGACCACCCGACCGTTACTTCCACTGTCATCACACAATACAGGTGTCTACATAGCTGGACCACCTGACTGTTACTTCCACTGTCAAGGTATCACACAATACAGGTGTCTACATAGCTGGACCACCCGACCGTTACTTCCACTGTCATCACACAATACATGTGTCTACAAAGCAGGACCACCCGACTGTTACTTCCACTGTCATCACACAATACAGGTGTCTACATAGCTGTACCACTCGACCGTTACTTCCACTGTCATCACACAATACAGGTGTCTACATAGCTGGACCACCCGACCGTTACTTCCACTGTCAAGGTATCACACAATACAGGTGTCTACATAGCTGGACCACCCGACCGTTACTTCCACTGTCATCACACAATACAGGTGTCTACATAGCTGGACCACCCGACCGTTACTTCCACTGTCAAGGTATCACACAATACAGGTGTCTACATAGCTGGACCACCCGACCGTTACTTCCACTGTCATCACACAATACAGGTGTCTACATAGCTGGACCTCCCGACTGTTACTTCCACTGTCAAGGTATCACACAATACAGGTGTCTACATAGCTGGACCACCCGACCGTTACTTCCACTGTCATCACACAATACAGGTGTCTACATAGCTGGACCACCCGACCGTTACTTCCACTGTCAAGGTATCACACAATACAGGTGTCTACATAGCTGGACCACCCGACCGTTACTTCCACTGTCATCACACAATACAGGTGTCTACATAGCTGGACCACCCGACCGTTACTTCCACTGTCAAGGTATCACACAATACAGGTGTCTACATAGCTGGACCACCCGACCGTTACTTCCACTGTCATCACACAATACAGGTGTCTACATAGCTGGACCACCCGACCGTTACTTCCACTGTCATCACACAATACAGGTGTCTACATAGCTGGACCACCCGACTGTTACTTCCACTGTCATCACACAATACAGGTGTCTACATAGCTGGACCTCCCGACTGTTACTTCCACTGTCAAGGTATCACACAATACAGGTGTCTACATAGCTGGACCACCCGACTGTTACTTCCACTGTCAAGGTATCACACAATACAGGTGTCTACATAGCTGGACCACCCGACCGTTACTTCCACTGTCATCACACAATACAGGTGTCTACATAGCTGGACCACCCGACTGTTACTTCCACTGTCATCACACAATACAGGTGTCTACATAGCTGGACCTCCCGACTGTTACTTCCACTGTCAAGGTATCACACAATACAGGTGTCTACATAGCTGGACCACCCGACTGTTACTTCCACTGTCAAGGTATCACACAATACAGGTGTCTATATAGCAGGACCAGCCGACCGTTACTTCTACTGTCATCACACAACACAGGTGTCTACATAGCTGGACCACCCGACCGTTACTTCCACTGTCATCACACAATACAGGTGTCTACATAGCTGGACCACCCGACCGTTACTTCCACTGTCATCACACAATACATGTGTCTACATAGCAGGACCACCCAACCGTTACTTCCACTTTTATCATACAATACAGGTGTCTACATAGCTGGACCACCCGACCGTTACTTCCACTGTCAAGGTATCACACAATACAGGTGTCTACATAGCAGGACCACCCGACCGTTACTTCCACTGTCATCACACAATACAGGTGTCTACATAGCTGGACCTCTCGACCGTTACTTCCACTGTCATCACACAATACATGTGTCTACAAAGCAGGACCACCCGACCGTTACTTCCACTGTCATCACACAATACAGGTGTCTACATAGCTGGACCACTCGACCGTTACTTCCACTGTCATCACACAATACAGGTGTCTACATAGCTGGACCACCCGACCGTTACTTCCACTGTCAAGGTATCACACAATACAGGTGTCTACATAGCTGGACCACCCGACCGTTACTTCCACTGTCATCACACAATACAGGTGTCTACATAGCTGGACCACCTGACTGTTACTTCCACTGTCAAGGTATCACACAATACAGGTGTCTACATAGCTGGACCACCCGACCGTTACTTCCACTGTCATCACACAATACATGTGTCTACAAAGCAGGACCACCCGACTGTTACTTCCACTGTCATCACACAATACAGGTGTCTACATAGCTGTACCACTCGACCGTTACTTCCACTGTCATCACACAATACAGGTGTCTACATAGCTGGACCACCCGACCGTTACTTCCACTGTCAAGGTATCACACAATACAGGTGTCTACATAGCTGGACCACCCGACCGTTACTTCCACTGTCATCACACAATACAGGTGTCTACATAGCTGGACCACCCGACCGTTACTTCCACTGTCAAGGTATCACACAATACAGGTGTCTACATAGCTGGACCACCCGACCGTTACTTCCATTGTCATCACACAATACAGGTGTCTACATAGCTGGACCTCCCGACTGTTACTTCCACTGTCAAGGTATCACACAATACAGGTGTCTACATAGCTGGACCACCCGACCGTTACTTCCACTGTCATCACACAATACAGGTGTCTACATAGCTGGACCACCCGACCGTTACTTCCACTGTCAAGGTATCACACAATACAGGTGTCTACATAGCTGGACCACCCGACCGTTACTTCCACTGTCATCACACAATACAGGTGTCTACATAGCTGGACCACCCGACCGTTACTTCCACTGTCAAGGTATCACACAATACAGGTGTCTACATAGCTGGACCACCCGACCGTTACTTCCACTGTCATCACACAATACAGGTGTCTACATAGCTGGACCACCCGACCGTTACTTCCACTGTCATCACACAATACAGGTGTCTACATAGCTGGACCACCCGACTGTTACTTCCACTGTCATCACACAATACAGGTGTCTACATAGCTGGACCTCCCGACTGTTACTTCCACTGTCAAGGTATCACACAATACAGGTGTCTACATAGCTGGACCACCCGACTGTTACTTCCACTGTCAAGGTATCACACAATACAGGTGTCTACATAGCTGGACCACCCGACCGTTACTTCCACTGTCATCACACAACACAGGTGTCTACATAGCAGGACCAGCCGACCGTTACTTCTACTGTCATCACACAACACAGGTGTCTACATAGCTGGACCACCCGACCGTTACTTCCACTGTCATCACACAATACAGGTGTCTACATAGCTGGACCACCCGACTGTTACTTCCACTGTCATCACACAATACAGGTGTCTACATAGCTGGACCACCCGACTGTTACTTCCACTGTCAAGGTATCACACAATACAGGTGTCTACATAGCTGGACCACCCGACTGTTACTTCCACTGTCATCACACAATACAGGTGTCTACATAGCTGGACCACCCGACCGTTACTTCCACTGTCATCACATAATACAGGTGTCTACATAGCTGGACCACCCGACCGTTACTTCCACTGTCATCACACAATACAGGTGTCTACATAGCAGGACCACCCGACCGTTACTTCCACTGTCATCACACAATACAGGTGTCTACATAGCTGGACCACCCGACCGTTAATCCACTGTCAAGGTATCACACAATACAGGTGTCTACATAGTAGGACCACCCGACCGTTACTTCTACTGTCATCACACAATACAGGTGTCTACATAGCAAGACCACCCGACCGTTACTTCCACTGTCATCACACAATACAGGTGTCTACATAGCTGGACCACCCGACCGTTACTTCCACTGTCATCACACAATACAGGTGTCTACATAGCTGGACCACCCGACCGTTACTTCCACTGTCAAGGTATCACACAATACAGGTGTCTACATAGCTGGACCACCCGACCGTTACTTCCACTGTCATCCAACAATACAGGTGTCTACATAGCTGGACCACCCGACCGTTACTTCCACTGTCATCACACAATACAGGTGTCTACATAGCTGGACCACCCGACTGTTACTTCCACTGTCATCACACAATACAGGTGTCTACATAGCTGGACCTCCCGACTGTTACTTCCACTGTCAAGGTATCACACAATACAGGTGTCTACATAGCTGGACCACCCGACTGTTACTTCCACTGTCAAGGTATCACACAATACAGGTGTCTACATAGCTGGACCACCCGACTGTTACTTCCACTGTCAAGGTATCACACAATACAGGTGTCTACATAGCTGGACCACCCGACCGTTACTTCCACTGTCATCACACAACACAGGTGTCTACATAGCAGAACCAGCCGACCGTTACTTCTACTGTCATCACACAACACAAGTGTCTACATAGCTGGACCACCCGACCGTTACTTCCACTGTCAAGGTATCACACAATACAGGTGTCTACATAGCTGGACCACCCGACCGTTACTTCCACTGTCATCACACAATACAGGTGTCTACATAGCTGGACCACCCGACCGTTACTTCCACTGTCAAGGTATCACACAATACAGGTGTCTACATAGCTGGACCACCCGACCGTTATTTCCACTGTCATCACACAATACAGGTGTCTACATAGCTGGACCACCCGACCGTTACTTCCACTGTCATCACAATACAGGTGTCTACATAGCTGGACCACCCGACTGTTACTTCCACTGTCATCACACAATACAGGTGTCTACATAGCTGGACCACCCGACTGTTACTTCCACTGTCATCAAACAATACAGGTGTCTACATAGCTGGACAACCCGACCGTTACTTCCACTGTCATCACACAATACAGGTGTCTACATAGCTGGACCACCCGACTGTTACTTCCACTGTCATCAAACAATACAGGTGTCTACATAGCTGGACCACCCGACTGTTACTTCCACTGTCAAGGTATCACACAATACAGGTGTCTACATAGCAGGACCACCCGACCGTTACTTCCACTGTCATCACACAATACAGGTGTCTACATAGCTGGACCACTCGACCGTTACTTCCACTGTAATCACACAATACAGGTGTCTACATAGCTGGACCACCCGACCGTTACTTCCACTGTCAAGGTATCACACAATACAGGTGTCTACATAGCTGGACCACCCGACCGTTACTTCCACTGTCATCACACAATACAGGTGTCTACATAGCTGGACCACCTGACTGTTACTTCCACTGTCAAGGTATCACACAATACAGGTGTCTACATAGCTGGACCACCCGACCGTTACTTCCATTGTCATCACACAATACAGGTGTCTACATAGCTGGACCTCCCGACTGTTACTTCCACTGTCAAGGTATCACACAATACAGGTGTCTACATAGCTGGACCACCCGACCGTTACTTCCACTGTCATCACACAATACAGGTGTCTACATAGCTGGACCACCCGACCGTTACTTCCACTGTCAAGGTATCACACAATACAGGTGTCTACATAGCTGGACCACCCGACCGTTACTTCCACTGTCATCACACAATACAGGTGTCTACATAGCTGGACCACCCGACCGTTACTTCCACTGTCAAGGTATCACACAATACAGGTGTCTACATAGCTGGACCACCCGACCGTTACTTCCACTGTCATCACACAATACAGGTGTCTACATAGCTGGACCACCCGACCGTTACTTCCACTGTCATCACACAATACAGGTGTCTACATAGCTGGACCACCCGACTGTTACTTCCACTGTCATCACACAATACAGGTGTCTACATAGCTGGACCTCCCGACTGTTACTTCCACTGTCAAGGTATCACACAATACAGGTGTCTACATAGCTGGACCACCCGACTGTTACTTCCACTGTCAAGGTATCACACAATACAGGTGTCTACATAGCTGGACCACCCGACCGTTACTTCCACTGTCATCACACAACACAGGTGTCTACATAGCAGGACCAGCCGACCGTTACTTCTACTGTCATCACACAACACAGGTGTCTACATAGCTGGACCACCCGACCGTTACTTCCACTGTCATCACACAATACAGGTGTCTACATAGCTGGACCACCCGACTGTTACTTCCACTGTCATCACACAATACAGGTGTCTACATAGCTGGACCACCCGACTGTTACTTCCACTGTCATCACACAATACAGGTGTCTACATAGCTGGACCACCCGACTGTTACTTCCACTGTCAAGGTATCACACAATACAGGTGTCTACATAGCTGGACCACCCGACTGTTACTTCCACTGTCATCACACAATACAGGTGTCTACATAGCTGGACCACCCGACCGTTACTTCCACTGTCATCACATAATACAGGTGTCTACATAGCTGGACCACCCGACCGTTACTTCCACTGTCATCACACAATACAGGTGTCTACATAGCAGGACCACCCGACCGTTACTTCCACTGTCATCACACAATACAGGTGTCTACATAGCTGGACCACCCGACCGTTAATCCACTGTCAAGGTATCACACAATACAGGTGTCTACATAGTAGGACCACCCGACCGTTACTTCTACTGTCATCACACAATACAGGTGTCTACATAGCAAGACCACCCGACCGTTACTTCCACTGTCATCACACAATAGAGGTGTCTACATAGCTGGACCACCCGACCGTTACTTCCACTGTCATCACACAATACAGGTGTCTACATAGCTGGACCACCCGACCGTTACTTCCACTGTCAAGGTATCACACAATACAGGTGTCTACATAGCTGGACCACCCGACCGTTACTTCCACTGTCATCCAACAATACAGGTGTCTACATAGCTGGACCACCCGACCGTTACTTCCACTGTCATCACACAATACAGGTGTCTACATAGCTGGACCTCCCGACTGTTACTTCCACTGTCAAGGTATCACACAATACAGGTGTCTACATAGCTGGACCACCCGACTGTTACTTCCACTGTCAAGGTATCACACAATACAGGTGTCTACATAGCTGGACCACCCGACTGTTACTTCCACTGTCAAGGTATCACACAATACAGGTGTCTACATAGCTGGACCACCCGACCGTTACTTCCACTGTCATCACACAACACAGGTGTCTACATAGCAGAACCAGCCGACCGTTACTTCTACTGTCATCACACAACACAAGTGTCTACATAGCTGGACCACCCGACCGTTACTTCCACTGTCAAGGTATCACACAATACAGGTGTCTACATAGCTGGACCACCCGACCGTTACTTCCACTGTCATCACACAATACAGGTGTCTACATAGCTGGACCACCCGACCGTTACTTCCACTGTCAAGGTATCACACAATACAGGTGTCTACATAGCTGGACCACCCGACCGTTATTTCCACTGTCATCACACAATACAGGTGTCTACATAGCTGGACCACCCGACCGTTACTTCCACTGTCATCACAATACAGGTGTCTACATAGCTGGACCACCCGACTGTTACTTCCACTGTCATCACACAATACAGGTGTCTACATAGCTGGACCACCCGACTGTTACTTCCACTGTCATCAAACAATACAGGTGTCTACATAGCTGGACAACCCGACCGTTACTTCCACTGTCATCACACAATACAGGTGTCTACATAGCTGGACCACCCGACTGTTACTTCCACTGTCATCAAACAATACAGGTGTCTACATAGCTGGACCACCCGACTGTTACTTCCACTGTCAAGGTATCACACAATACAGGTGTCTACATAGCAGGACCACCCGACCGTTACTTCCACTGTCATCACACAATACAGGTGTCTACATAGCTGGACCACTCGACCGTTACTTCCACTGTAATCACACAATACAGGTGTCTACATAGCTGGACCACCCGACCGTTACTTCCACTGTCAAGGTATCACACAATACAGGTGTCTACATAGCTGGACCACCCGACCGTTACTTCCACTGTCATCACACAATACAGGTGTCTACATAGCTGGACCACCTGACTGTTACTTCCACTGTCAAGGTATCACACAATACAGGTGTCTACATAGCTGGACCACCCGACCGTTACTTCCACTGTCATCACACAATACATGTGTCTACAAAGCAGGACCACCCGACTGTTACTTCCACTGTCATCACACAATACAGGTGTCTACATAGCTGGACCACTCGACCGTTACTTCCACTGTCATCACACAATACAGGTGTCTACATAGCTGGACAACCCGACCGTTACTTCCACTGTCAAGGTATCACACAATACAGGTGTCTACATAGCTGGACCACCCGACCGTTACTTCCACTGTCATCACACAATACAGGTGTCTACATAGCTGGACCACCCGACCGTTACTTCCACTGTCAAGGTATCACACAATACAGGTGTCTACATAGCTGGACCACCCGACCGTTACTTCCACTGTCGTCACACAATACAGGTGTCTACATAGCTGGACCTCCCGACTGTTACTTCCACTGTCAAGGTATCACACAATACAGGTGTCTACATAGCTGGACCACCAGACCGTTACTTCCACTGTCATCACACAATACAGGTGTCTACATAGCTGGACCACCCGACCGTTACTTCCACTGTCAAGGTATCACACAATACAGGTGTCTACATAGCTGGACCACCCGACCGTTACTTCCACTGTCATCACACAATACAGGTGTCTACATAGCTGGACCACCCGACCGTTACTTCCACTGTCAAGGTATCACACAATACAGGTGTCTACATAGCTGGACCACCCGACCGTTACTTCCACTGTCATCACACAATACAGGTGTCTACATAGCTGGACCACCCGACCGTTACTTCCACTGTCATCACACAATACAGGTGTCTACATAGCTGGACCACCCGACTGTTACTTCCACTGTCATCACACAATACAGGTGTCTACATAGCTGGACCTCCCGACTGTTACTTCCACTTTCAAGGTATCACACAATACAGGTGTCTACATAGCTGGACCACCCGACTGTTACTTCCACTGTCAAGGTATCACACAATACAGGTGTCTACATAGCTGGACCACCCGACCGTTACTTCCACTGTCATCACACAACACAGGTGTCTACATAGCAGGACCACCCGACCGTTACTTCTACTGTCATCACACAACACAGGTGTCTACATAGCTGGACCACCCGACCGTTACTTCCACTGTCATCACACAATACAGGTGTCTACATAGCTGGACCACCCGACTGTTACTTCCACTGTCAAGGTATCACACAATACAGGTGTCTACATAGCTGGACCACCCGACTGTTACTTCCACTGTCATCACACAATACAGGTGTCTACATAGCTGGACCACCCGACCGTTGCTTCCACTGTCATCACACAATACAGGTGTCTACATAGCTGGACCACCCGACCGTTACTTCCACTGTCATCACACAATACAGGTGTCTACATAGCAGGACCACCCGACCGTTACTTCCACTGTCATCACACAATACAGGTGTCTACATAGCTGGACCACCCGACCGTTAATCCACTGTCAAGGTATCACACAATACAGGTGTCTACATAGCAGGACCACACGACCGTTACTTCTACTGTCATCACACAATACAGGTGTCTACATAGCAAGACCACCCGACCGTTACTTCCACTGTCATCACACAATACAGGTGTCTACATAGCTGGACCACCCGACCGTTACTTCCACTGTCATCACACAATACAGGTGTCTACATAGCTGGACCACCCGACAGTTACTTCCACTGTCAAGGTATCACACAATACAGGTGTCTACATAGCTGGACCACCCGACCGTTACTTCCACTGTCATCCAACAATACAGGTGTCTACATAGCTGGACCACCCGACCGTTACTTCCACTGTCATCACACAATACAGGTGTCTACATAGCTGGACCACCCGACTGTTACTTCCACTGTCAAGGTATCACACAATACAGGTGTCTACATAGCTGGACCACCCGACCGTTACTTCCACTGTCATCACACAACACAGGTGTCTACATAGCAGGACCAGCCGACCGTTACTTCTACTGTTATCACACAACACAGGTGTCTACATAGCTGGACCACCCGACCGTTACTTCCACTGTCATCACACAATACAGGTGTCTACATAGCTGGACCACCCGACCGTTACTTCCACTGTCAAGGTATCACACAATACAGGTGTCTACATAGCTGGACCACCCGACCGTTATTTCCACTGTCATCACACAATACAGGTGTCTACATAGCTGGACCACCCGACCGTTACTTCCACTGTCATCACAATACAGTTGTCTACATAGCTGGACCACCCGACTGTTACTTCCACTGTCATCACACAATACAGGTGTCTACATAGCTGGACCACCCGACTGTTACTTCCACTGTCATCAAACAATACAGGTGTCTACATAGCTGGACCACCCGACCGTTACTTCCACTGTCATCACACAATACAGGTGTCTACATAGCTGGACCACCCGACTTTTACTTCCACTGTCATCACACAATACAGGTGTCTACATAGCTGGACCACCCGACCGTTACTTCCACTGTCAAGGTATCACACAATACAGGTGTCTACATAGCTGGACCACCCGACCGTTACTTCCACTGTCATCACACAATACAGGTGTCTACATAGCAGGACCATCCGACCGTTACTTCCACTGTCAATGTATCACACAATACAGGTGTCTACATAGCTGGACCACCCGACCGTTACTTCCACTGTCATCACACAATACAGGTGTCTACATAGCTGGACCACCCGACCGTTACTTCCACTGTCATCACACAATACAGGTGTCTACATAGCCGGACCACCCGACCGTTACTTCCACTGTCATCACACAACACAGGTGTCTACATAGCTGGACCACCCGACCGTTACTTCCACTGTCATCACACAACACAGGTGTCTACATAGCAGGACCACCCGACCGTTACTTCCAATGTCAAGGTATCACACAATACAGGTGTCTACATAGCTGGACCACCCGACCGATACTTCCACTGTCATCACACAATACAGGTGTCTACATAGCTGGACCACCCGACCGTTACTTCCATTGTCATCACACAATACAGGTGTCTACATAGCTGGACCACCCGACCGTTACTTCCACTGTCATCACACAACACAGGTGTCTACATAGCTGGACCACCCGACCGTTACTTCCACTGTCATCACACAACACAGGTGTCTACATAGCTGGACCACCCGACCGTTACTTCCACTGTCATCACACAACACAGGTGTCTACATAGCTGGACCACCCGATCGTTACTTCCACTGTCATCACACAATACAGGTGTCTACATAGCTGGACCACCCGACCGTTACTTCCACGGTCATCACACAATACAGGTGTCTACATAGCTGGACCACCCGACCGTTACTTCCACTGTCATCACACAATACAGGTGTCTACATAGCTGGACCACCCGACCGATACTTCCACTGTCATCACACAATACAGGTGTCTACATAGCTGGACCACCCGACCGTTACTTCCACTGTCATCACACAATACAGGTGTCTACATAGCTGGACCACCCGACCGATACTTCCACTGTCATCACACAATACAGGTGTCTACATATCAGGACCAGCCGACCGTTACTTCCACTGTCATCACACAATACAGGTGTCTACATAGCTGGACCACCCGACCGTTACTTCCACTGTCATCACACAATACAGGTGTCTACATAGCTGGACCACCCGTCCGTTACTTCCACTGTCATCACACAATACAGGTGTCTACATAGCTGGACCACCCGACCGATACTTCCACTGTCATCACACAATACAGGTGTCTACATAGCTGGACCACCCGACCGATACTTCCACTGTCATCACACAATACAGGTGTCTACATAGCAGGACCAGCCGACCGTTACTTCCACTGTCATCACACAACACAGGTGTCTACATAGCTGGACCACCCGACCGTTACTTCCACCGTCATCACACAATACAGGTGTCTACATAGCTGGACCACCCGACCGTTACTTCCACTGTCATCACACAATACAGGTGTCTACATAGCTGGACCACCCGACCGATACTTCCACTGTCATCACACAATACAGGTGTCTACATAGCTGGACCACCCGACCGTTACTTCCACTGTCATCATACAATACAGGTGTCTACATAGCTGGACCACCCGACCGTTACTTCCACTGTCATCACACAATACAGGTGTCTACATAGCTGGACCACCCGACCGTTACTTCCACTGTCATCACACAATACAGGTGTCTACATAGCAGTACCACCCGACCGTTACTTCCACTGTCATCACACAATACAGGTGTCTACATAGCTGGACCACCCGACCGTTACTTCCACTGTCATCACACAATACAGGTGCCTACATAGCTGGACCACCCGACCGTTACTTCCACTGTCATCACACAATACAGGTGTCTACATAGCTGGACCAGCCGACCGTTACTTCCACTGTCATCACACAACACAGGTGTCTACATAGCAGGACCACTCGACCGTTACTTCCACTGTCATCACACAATACAGGTGTCTACATAGCTGGACCACCCGACCGTTACTTCCACTGTCATCACACAATACAGGTGTCTACATAGCTGGACCACTCGACCGTTACTTCCACTGTCATCACACAATACAGGTGTCTACATAGCTGGACCACTCGACCGTTACTTCCACTGTCATCACACAATACAGGTGTCTACATAGCTGGACCACCCGACCGTTACTTCCACTGTCATCACACAATACAGGTGTCTACATAGCTGGACCACCCGACCGTTACTTACACTGTCATCACACTATACAGGTGTCTACATAGCTGGACCAGCCGACCGTTACTTCCACTGTCATCACACAATACAGGTGTCTACATAGCTGGACCAGCCGACCGTTACTTCCACTGTCATCACACAATACAGGTGTCTACATAGCTGGACCACCCGACCGTTACTTCCACTGTCAAGGTATCACACAATACAGGTGTCTACATAGCTGGACCACCCGACAGATACTTCCACTGTCATCACACAATACATGTGTCTACAAAGCAGGACCACCCGACCGTTACTTCCACTGTCATCACACAATACAGGTGTCTACATAGCTGGACCACCCGACCGTTACTTCCACTGTCATCACACAATACAGGTGTCTACATAGCTGGACCACCCGACCGTTACTTCCACTGTCATCACACAATACAGTTGTCTACATAGCTGGACCACCCGACCGTTACTTCCACTGTCATCATACAATACAGGTGTCTACATAGCTGGACCACCCGACCGATACTTCCACTGTCATCACACAATACAGGTGTCTACATAGCTGGACCACCCGACCTATACTTCCACTGTCATCACACAATACAGGTGTCTACATAGCTGGACCACCCGACCGTTACTTCCACTGTCATCACACAATACAGGTGTCTACATAGCTGGACCACCCGACCGTTACTTCCACTGTCATCACACAATACAGGTGTCTACATAGCTGGACCACCCGACCGTTACTTCCACTGTCAAGGTATCACACAATACAGGTGTCTACATAGCTGGACCACCCGACCGTTACTTCCACTGTCATCACACAATACAGGTGTCTACATAGCAGGACCATCCGACCGTTACTTCCACTGTCAAGGTATCACACAATACAGGTGTCTACATAGCTGGACCACCCGACCGTTACTTCCACTGTCATCACACAATACAAGTGTCTACATAGCAGGACCACCCGAGCGTTACTTCCACTCTCAAGGTATCACACAATACAGGTGTCTACATAGCAGGACCATCCGACCGTTACTTCCACTGTCAAGGTATCACACAATACAGGTGCCTACATAGCTGGACCACCCGACCGTTACTTCCACTGTCATCACACAATACAGGTGTCTACATAGCAGGACCACCCGACCGTTACTTCCACTGTCAAGGTATCACAAAATACAGGTGTCTACATAGCTGGACCACCCGACCGTTACTTCCACTGTCATCACACAATACATGTGTCTACATAGCAGGACCACCCGACCGTTACTTCCACTGTCAAGGTATCACACAATACAGGTGTCTACATAGCTGGACCACCCGACCGTTACTTCCACTGTCATCACACAATACAGGTGTCTACATAGCAGGACCACCCGACCGTTACTTCCACTGTCATCACACAACACAGGTGTCTACATAGCAGGACCAGCCGACCGTTACTTCCACTGTCATCACACAACACAGGTGTCTACATAGCAGGACCAGCCGACCGTTACTTCCACTGTCATCACACAACGCAGGTGTCTACAAAGCAGGACCACCCGACCGTTACTTCCACTGTCATCACACAACACAGGTGTCTACATAGCAGGACCAGCCGACCGTTACTTCCACTGTCATCACACAACACAGGTGTCTACATAGCAGGACCACCCGACCGTTACTTCCACTGTCATCACACAACACAGGTGTCTACATAGCTGGACCACCTGACCGTTACTTCCACTGTCATCACACAACACAGGTGTCTAGATAGCAGGACCACCCGACCGTTACTTCCACTGTCAAGGTATCACACAATACAGGTGTCTACATAGCTGGACCACCCGACCGATACTTCCACTGTCATCACACAATACAGGTGTCTACATAGCTGGACCACCCGACCGTTACTTCCATTGTCATCACACAATACAGGTGTCTACATAGCTGGACCACCCGACCGTTACTTCCACTGTCATCACACAACACAGGTGTCTACATAGCTGGACCACCCGACCGTTACTTCCACTGTCATCACACAACACAGGTGTCTACATAGCTGGACCACCCGACCGTTACTTCCACTGTCATCACACAACACAGGTGTCTACATAGCTGGACCACCCGACCGTTACTTCCACTGTCATCACACAACACAGGTGTCTACATAGCTGGACCACCCGACCGTTACTTCCACTGTCATCACACAACACAGGTGTCTACATAGCTGGACCACCCGATCGTTACTTCCACTGTCATCACACAATACAGGTGTCTACATAGCTGGACCACCCGACCGTTACTTCCACTGTCATCACACAATACAGGTGTCTACATAGCTGGACCACCCGACCGATACTTCCACTGTCATCACACAATACAGGTGTCTACATAGCTGGACCACCCGACCGATACTTCCACTGTCATCACACAATACAGGTGTCTACATAGCAGGACCAGCCGACCGTTACTTCCACTGTCATCACACAATACAGGTGTCTACATAGCTGGACCACCCGACCGTTACTTCCACTGTCATCACACAATACAGGTGTCTACATAGCTGGACCACCCGACCGTTACTTCCACTGTTATCACACAATACAGGTGTCTACATAGCTGGACCACCCGACCGATACTTCCACTGTCATCACACAATACAGGTGTCTACATAGCTGGACCACCCGACCGATACTTCCACTGTCATCACACAATACAGGTGTCTACATAGCAGGACCAGCCGACCGTTACTTCCACTGTCATCACACAACACAGGTGTCTACATAGCTGGACCACCCGACCGTTACTTCCACCCTCATCACACAATACAGGTGTCTACATAGCTGGACCACCCGACCGTTACTTCCACTGTCATCACACAATACAGGTGTCTACATAGCTGGACCACCCGACCGATACTTCCACTGTCATCACACAATACAGGTGTCTACATAGCTGGACCACCCGACCGATACTTCCACTGTCATCACACAATACAGGTGTCTACATAGCTGGACCACCCGACCTATACTTCCACTGTCATCACACAATACAGGTGTCTACATAGCTGGACCACCCGACCGTTACTTCCACTGTCATCATACAATACAGGTGTCTACATAGCTGGACCACCCGACCGTTACTTCCACTGTCATCACACAATACAGGTGTCTACATAGCTGGACCACCCGACCGATACTTCCACTGTCATCACACAATACAGGTGTCTACATAGCAGGACCAGCCGACCGTTACTTCCACTGTCATCACACAATACAGGTGTCTACATAGCTGGACCACCCGACCGTTACTTCCACTGTCATCACACAACACAGGTGTCTACATAGCTGGACCACCCGACCGTTACTTCCACTGTCATCACACAATACAGGTGTCTACATAGCTGGACCACCCGACCGATACTTCCACTGTCATCACACAATACAGGTGTCTACATAGCTGGACCACCCGACCGTTACTTCCACTGTCATCACACAATACAGGTGTCTACATAGCTGGACCACCCGACCGATACTTCCACTGTCATCACACAATACAGGTGTCTACATATCAGGACCAGCCGACCGTTACTTCCACTGTCATCACACAATACAGGTGTCTACATAGCTGGACCACCCGACCGTTACTT
Organism: Cepaea hortensis; assembly: GCA_963921405.1. NCBI lineage: Eukaryota > Metazoa > Mollusca > Gastropoda > Stylommatophora > Helicidae > Cepaea > Cepaea hortensis. The sequence continues at coordinate 4,175,778 of OY992879.1, forward strand.
CCACTGTCATCACACAATACAGGTGTCTACATAGCTGGACCACCCGTCCGTTACTTCCACTGTCATCACACAATACAGGTGTCTACATAGCTGGACCACCCGACCGATACTTCCACTGTCATCACACAATACAGGTGTCTACATAGCTGGACCACCCGACCGATACTTCCACTGTCATCACACAATACAGGTGTCTACATAGCAGGACCAGCCGACCGTTACTTCCACTGTCATCACACAACACAGGTGTCTACATAGCTGGACCACCCAACCGTTACTTCCACCGTCATCACACAATACAGGTGTCTACATAGCTGGACCACCCGACCGTTACTTCCACTGTCATCACACAATACAGGTGTCTACATAGCTGGACCACCCGACCGATACTTCCACTGTCATCACACAATACAGGTGTCTACATAGCTGGACCACCCGACCGTTACTTCCACTGTCATCATACAATACAGGTGTCTACATAGCTGGACCACCCGACCGTTACTTCCACTGTCATCACACAATACAGGTGTCTACATAGCTGGACCACCCGACCGTTACTTCCACTGTCATCACACAATACAGGTGTCTACATAGCAGTACCACCCGACCGTTACTTCCACTGTCATCACACAATACAGGTGTCTACATAGCTGGACCACCCGACCGTTACTTCCACTGTCATCACACAATACAGGTGCCTACATAGCTGGACCACCCGACCGTTACTTCCACTGTCATCACACAATACAGGTGTCTACATAGCTGGACCAGCCGACCGTTACTTCCACTGTCATCACACAACACAGGTGTCTACATAGCAGGACCACTCGACCGTTACTTCCACTGTCATCACACACTACAGGTGTCTACATAGCTGGACCACCCGACCGTTACTTCCACTGTCATCACACAATACAGGTGTCTACATAGCTGGACCACTCGACCGTTACTTCCACTGTCATCACACAATACAGGTGTCTACATAGCTGGACCACTCGACCGTTACTTCCACTGTCATCACACAATACAGGTGTCTACATAGCTGGACCACCCGACCGTTACTTCCACTGTCATCACACAATACAGGTGTCTACATAGCTGGACCACCCGACCGTTACTTACACTGTCATCACACAATACAGGTGTCTACATAGCTGGACCAGCCGACCGTTACTTCCACTGTCATCACACAATACAGGTGTCTACATAGCTGGACCAGCCGACCGTTACTTCCACTGTCATCACACAATACAGGTGTCTACATAGCTGGACCACCCGACCGTTATTTCCACTGTCAAGGTATCACACAATACAGGTGTCTACATAGCTGGACCACCCGACCGTTACTTCCACTGTCATCACACAATACAGGTGTCTACATAGCTGGACCACCCGACAGATACTTCCACTGTCATCACACAATACATGTGTCTACAAAGCAGGACCACCCGACCGTTACTTCCACTGTCATCACACAATACAGGTGTCTACATAGCTGGACCACCCGACCGTTACTTCCACTGTCATCACACAATACAGGTGTCTACATAGCTGGACCACCCGACCGTTACTTCCACTGTCATCACACAATACAGTTGTCTACATAGCTGGACCACCCGACCGTTACTTCCACTGTCATCATACAATACAGGTGTCTACATAGCTGGACCACCCGACCGATACTTCCACTGTCATCACACAATACAGGTGTCTACATAGCTGGACCACCCGACCTATACTTCCACTGTCATCACACAATACAGGTGTCTACATAGCTGGACCACCCGACCGTTACTTCCACTGTCATCACACAATACAGGTGTCTACATAGCAGGACCACTCGACCGTTACTTCCACTGTCATCACACAATACAGGTGTCTACATAGCTGGACCACCCGACCGTTACTTCCACTGTCATCACACAATACAGGTGTCTACATAGCTGGACCACTCGACCGTTACTTCCACTGTCATCACACAATACAGGTGTCTACATAGCTGGACCACTCGACCGTTACTTCCACTGTCATCACACAATACAGGTGTCTACATAGCTGGACCACCCGACCGTTACTTCCACTGTCATCACACAATACAGGTGTCTACATAGCTGGACCACCCGACCGTTACTTACACTGTCATCACACTATACAGGTGTCTACATAGCTGGACCAGCCGACCGTTACTTCCACTGTCATCACACAATACAGGTGTCTACATAGCTGAACCAGCCGACCGTTACTTCCACTGTCATCACACAATACAGGTGTCTACATAGCTGGACCACCCGACCGTTACTTCCACTGTCAAGGTATCACACAATACAGGTGTCTACATAGCTGGACCACCCGACAGATACTTCCACTGTCATCACACAATACATGTGTCTACAAAGCAGGACCACCCGACCGTTACTTCCACTGTCATCACACAATACAGGTGTCTACATAGCTGGACCACCCGACCGTTACTTCCACTGTCATCACACAATACAGGTGTCTACATAGCTGGACCACCCGACCGTTACTTCCACTGTCATCACACAATACAGTTGTCTACATAGCTGGACCACCCGACCGTTACTTCCACTGTCATCATACAATACAGGTGTCTACATAGCTGGACCACCCGACCGATACTTCCACTGTCATCACACAATACAGGTGTCTACATAGCTGGACCACCCGACCTATACTTCCACTGTCATCACACAATACAGGTGTCTACATAGCTGGACCACCCGACCGTTACTTCCACTGTCATCACACAATACAGGTGTCTACATAGCTGGACCACCCGACCGTTACTTCCACTGTCATCACACAATACAGGTGTCTACATAGCTGGACCACCCGACCGTTACTTCCACTGTCAAGGTATCACACAATACAGGTGTCTACATAGCTGGACCACCCGACCGTTACTTCCACTGTCATCACACAATACAGGTGTCTACATAGCAGGACCATCCGACCGTTACTTCCACTGTCAAGGTATCACACAATACAGGTGTCTACATAGCTGGACCACCCGACCGTTACTTCCACTGTCATCACACAATACAAGTGTCTACATAGCAGGACCACCCGAGCGTTACTTCCACTCTCAAGGTATCACACAATACAGGTGTCTACATAACAGGACCATCCGACCGTTACTTCCACTGTCAAGGTATCACACAATACAGGTGCCTACATAGCTGGACCACCCGACCGTTACTTCCACTGTCATCACACAATACAGGTGTCTACATAGCAGGACCACCCGACCGTTACTTCCACTGTCAAGGTATCACAAAATACAGGTGTCTACATAGCTGGACCACCCGACCGTTACTTCCACTGTCATCACACAATACATGTGTCTACATAGCAGGACCACCCGACCGTTACTTCCACTGTCAAGGTATCACACAATACAGGTGTCTACATAGCTGGACCACCCGACCGTTACTTCCACTGTCATCACACAATACAGGTGTCTACATAGCAGGACCACCCGACCGTTACTTCCACTGTCATCACACAACACAGGTGTCTACATAGCAGGACCAGCCGACCGTTACTTCCACTGTCATCACACAACACAGGTGTCTACATAGCAGGACCAGCCGACCGTTACTTCCACTGTCATCACACAACGCAGGTGTCTACAAAGCAGGACCACCCGACCGTTACTTCCACTGTCATCACACAACACAGGTGTCTACATAGCAGGACCAGCCGACCGTTACTTCCACTGTCATCACACAACACAGGTGTCTACATAGCAGGACCACCCGACCGTTACTTCCACTGTCATCACACAACACAGGTGTCTACATAGCTGGACCACCTGACCGTTACTTCCACTGTCATCACACAACACAGGTGTCTAGATAGCAGGACCACCCGACCGTTACTTCCACTGTCAAGGTATCACACAATACAGGTGTCTACATAGCTGGACCACCCGACCGATACTTCCACTGTCATCACACAATACAGGTGTCTACATAGCTGGACCACCCGACCGTTACTTCCATTGTCATCACACAATACAGGTGTCTACATAGCTGGACCACCCGACCGTTACTTCCACTGTCATCACACAACACAGGTGTCTACATAGCTGGACCACCCGACCGTTACTTCCACTGTCATCACACAACACAGGTGTCTACATAGCTGGACCACCCGACCGTTACTTCCACTGTCATCACACAACACAGGTGTCTACATAGCTGGACCACCCGACCGTTACTTCCACTGTCATCACACAACACAGGTTTCTACATAGCTGGACCACCCGACCGTTACTTCCACTGTCATCACACAACACAGGTGTCTACATAGCTGGACCACCCGATCGTTACTTCCACTGTCATCACACAATACAGGTGTCTACATAGCTGGACCACCCGACCGTTACTTCCACTGTCATCACACAATACAGGTGTCTACATAGCTGGACCACCCGACCGATACTTCCACTGTCATCACACAATACAGGTGTCTACATAGCTGGACCACCCGACCGATACTTCCACTGTCATCACACAATACAGGTGTCTACATAGCAGGACCAGCCGACCGTTACTTCCACTGTCATCACACAATACAGGTGTCTACATAGCTGGACCACCCGACCGTTACTTCCACTGTCATCACACAATACAGGTGTCTACATAGCTGGACCACCCGACCGTTACTTCCACTGTTATCACACAATACAGGTGTCTACATAGCTGGACCACCCGACCGATACTTCCACTGTCATCACACAATACAGGTGTCTACATAGCTGGACCACCCGACCGATACTTCCACTGTCATCACACAATACAGGTGTCTACATAGCAGGACCAGCCGACCGTTACTTCCACTGTCATCACACAACACAGGTGTCTACATAGCTGGACCACCCGACCGTTACTTCCACCCTCATCACACAATACAGGTGTCTACATAGCTGGACCACCCGACCGTTACTTCCACTGTCATCACACAATACAGGTGTCTACATAGCTGGACCACCCGACCGATACTTCCACTGTCATCACACAATACAGGTGTCTACATAGCTGGACCACCCGACCGATACTTCCACTGTCATCACACAATACAGGTGTCTACATAGCTGGACCACCCGACCTATACTTCCACTGTCATCACACAATACAGGTGTCTACATAGCTGGACCACCCGACCGTTACTTCCACTGTCATCATACAATACAGGTGTCTACATAGCTGGACCACCCGACCGTTACTTCCACTGTCATCACACAATACAGGTGTCTACATAGCTGGACCACCCGACCGATACTTCCACTGTCATCACACAATACAGGTGTCTACATAGCAGGACCACCCGACCGTTACTTCCACTGTCATCACACAATACAGGTGTCTACATAGCAGGACCACCCAACCGTTACTTCCACTGTCATCACACAACACAGGTGTCTACATAGCTGGACCACCCAACCGTTACTTCCACCGTCATCACACAATACAGGTGTCTACATAGCTGGACCACCCGACCGTTACTTCCACTGTCATCACACAATACAGGTGTCTACATAGCTGGACCACCCGACCGATACTTCCACTGTCATCACACAATACAGGTGTCTACATAGCTGGACCACCCGACCGTTACTTCCACTGTCATCATACAATACAGGTGTCTACATAGCTGGACCACCCGACCGTTACTTCCACTGTCATCACACAATACAGGTGTCTACATAGCTGGACCACCCGACCGTTACTTCCACTGTCATCACACAATACAGGTGTCTACATAGCAGTACCACCCGACCGTTACTTCCACTGTCATCACACAATACAGGTGTCTACATAGCTGGACCACCCGACCTTTACTTCCACTGTCATCACACAATACAGGTGCCTACATAGCTGGACCACCCGACCGTTACTTCCACTGTCATCACACAATACAGGTGTCTACATAGCTGGACCAGCCGACCGTTACTTCCACTGTCATCACACAACACAGGTGTCTACATAGCAGGACCACTCGACCGTTACTTCCACTGTCATCACACACTACAGGTGTCTACATAGCTGGACCACCCGACCGTTACTTCCACTGTCATCACACAATACAGGTGTCTACATAGCTGGACCACTCGACCGTTACTTCCACTGTCATCACACAATACAGGTGTCTACATAGCTGGACCACTCGACCGTTACTTCCACTGTCATCACACAATACAGGTGTCTACATAGCTGGACCACCCGACCGTTACTTCCACTGTCATCACACAATACAGGTGTCTACATAGCTGGACCACCCGACCGTTACTTACACTGTCATCACACAATACAGGTGTCTACATAGCTGGACCAGCCGACCGTTACTTACACTGTCATCACACAATACAGGTGTCTACATAGCTGGACCAGCCGACCGTTACTTCCACTGTCATCACACAATACAGGTGTCTACATAGCTGGACCACCCGACCGTTATTTCCACTGTCAAGGTATCACACAATACAGGTGTCTACATAGCTGGACCACCCGACCGTTACTTCCACTGTCATCACACAATACAGGTGTCTACATAGCTGGACCACCCGACAGATACTTCCACTGTCATCACACAATACATGTGTCTACAAAGCAGGACCACCCGACCGTTACTTCCACTGTCATCACACAATACAGGTGTCTACATAGCTGGACCAGCCGACCGTTACTTCCACTGTCATCACACAATACAGGTGTCTACATAGCTGGACCACCCGACCGTTATTTCCACTCTCAAGGTATCACACAATACAGGTGTCTACATAGCAGGACCATCCGACCGTTACTTCCACTGTCAAGGTATCACACAATACAGGTGCCTACATAGCTGGACCACCCGACCGTTACTTCCACTGTCATCACACAATACAGGTGTCTACATAGCAGGACCACCCGACCGTTACTTCCACTGTCAAGGTATCACAAAATACAGGTGTCTACATAGCTGGACCACCCGACCGTTACTTCCACTGTCATCACACAATACATGTGTCTACATAGCAGGACCACCCGACCGTTACTTCCACTGTCAAGGTATCACACAATACAGGTGTCTACATAGCTGGACCACCCGACCGTTACTTCCACTGTCATCACACAATACAGGTGTCTACATAGCAGGACCCCCCGACCGTTACTTCCACTGTCATCACACAACACAGGTGTCTACATAGCAGGACCAGCCGACCGTTACTTCCACTGTCATCACACAACACAGGTGTCTACATAGCAGGACCAGCCGACCGTTACTTCCACTGTAATCACACAACGCAGGTGTCTACAAAGCAGGACCACCCGACCGTTACTTCCACTGTCATCACACAACACAGGTGTCTACATAGCAGGACCAGCCGACCGTTACTTCCACTGTCATCACACAACACAGGTGTCTACATAGCAGGACCACCCGACCGTTACTTCCACTGTCATCACACAACACAGGTGTCTACATAGCTGGACCACCTGACCGTTACTTCCACTGTCATCACACAACACAGGTGTCTAGATAGCAGGACCACCCGACCGTTACTTCCACTGTCATCACACAATACAGGTGTCTACATAGCTGGACCACCCGACCGATACTTCCACTGTCATCACACAATACAGGTGTCTACATATCAGGACCAGCCGACCGTTACTTCCACTGTCATCACACAATACAGGTGTCTACATAGCTGGACCACCCGACCGTTACTTCCACTGTCATCACACAATACAGGTGTCTACATAGCTGGACCACCCGTCCGTTACTTCCACTGTCATCACACAATACAGGTGTCTACATAGCTGGACCACCCGACCGATACTTCCACTGTCATCACACAATACAGGTGTCTACATAGCTGGACCACCCGACCGATACTTCCACTGTCATCACACAATACAGGTGTCTACATAGCAGGACCAGCCGACCGTTACTTCCACTGTCATCACACAACACAGGTGTCTACATAGCTGGACCACCCAACCGTTACTTCCACCGTCATCACACAATACAGGTGTCTACATAGCTGGACCACCCGACCGTTACTTCCACTGTCATCACACAATACAGGTGTCTACATAGCTGGACCACCCGACCGATACTTCCACTGTCATCACACAATACAGGTGTATACATAGCTGGACCACCCGACCGTTACTTCCACTGTCATCATACAATACAGGTGTCTACATAGCTGGACCACCCGACCGTTACTTCCACTGTCATCACACAATACAGGTGTCTACATAGCTGGACCACCCGACCGTTACTTCCACTGTCATCACACAATACAGGTGTCTACATAGCAGTACCACCCGACCGTTACTTCCACTGTCATCACACAATACAGGTGTCTACATAGCTGGACCACCCGACCGTTACTTCCACTGTCATCACACAATACAGGTGCCTACATAGCTGGACCACCCGACCGTTACGTCCACTGTCATCACACAATACAGGTGTCTACATAGCTGGACCAGCCGACCGTTACTTCCACTGTCATCACACAATACAGGTGTCTACATAGCTGGACCACTCGACCGTTACTTCCACTGTCATCACACAATACAGGTGTCTACATAGCTGGACCACCCGACCGTTACTTCCACTGTCATCACACAATACAGGTGTCTACATAGCTGGACCACCCGACCGTTACTTACACTGTCATCACACAATACAGGTGTCTACATAGCTGGACCAGCCGACCGTTACTTCCACTGTCATCACACAATACAGGTGTCTACATAGCTGGACCAGCCGACCGTTACTTCCACTGTCATCACACAATACAGGTGTCTACATAGCTGGACCACCCGACCGTTATTTCCACTGTCAAGGTATCACACAATACAGGTGTCTACATAGCTGGACCACCCGACCGTTACTTCCACTGTCATCACACAATACAGGTGTCTACATAGCTGGACCACCCGACAGATACTTCCACTGTCATCACACAATACATGTGTCTACAAAGCAGGACCACCCGACCGTTACTTCCACTGTCATCACACAATACAGGTGTCTACATAGCTGGACCAGCCGACCGTTACTTCCACTGTCATCACACAATACAGGTGTCTACATAGCTGGACCACCCGACCGTTATTTCCACTCTCAAGGTATCACACAATACAGGTGTCTACATAGCAGGACCATCCGACCGTTACTTCCACTGTCAAGGTATCACACAATACAGGTGCCTACATAGCTGGACCACCCGACCGTTACTTCCACTGTCATCACACAATACAGGTGTCTACATAGCAGGACCACCCGACCGTTACTTCCACTGTCAAGGTATCACAAAATACAGGTGTCTACATAGCTGGACCACCCGACCGTTACTTCCACTGTCATCACACAATACATGTGTCTACATAGCAGGACCACCCGACCGTTACTTCCACTGTCAAGGTATCACACAATACAGGTGTCTACATAGCTGGACCACCCGACCGTTACTTCCACTGTCATCACACAATACAGGTGTCTACATAGCAGGACCCCCCGACCGTTACTTCCACTGTCATCACACAACACAGGTGTCTACATAGCAGGACCAGCCGACCGTTACTTCCACTGTCATCACACAACACAGGTGTCTACATAGCAGGACCAGCCGACCGTTACTTCCACTGTCATCACACAACGCAGGTGTCTACAAAGCAGGACCACCCGACCGTTACTTCCACTGTCATCACACAACACAGGTGTCTACATAGCAGGACCAGCCGACCGTTACTTCCACTGTCATCACACAACACAGGTGTCTACATAGCAGGACCACCCGACCGTTACTTCCACTGTCATCACACAACACAGGTGTCTACATAGCTGGACCACCTGACCGTTACTTCCACTGTCATCACACAACACAGGTGTCTAGATAGCAGGACCACCCGACCGTTACTTCCACTGTCAAGGTATCACACAATACAGGTGTCTACATAGCTGGACCACCCGACCGATACTTCCACTGTCATCACACAATACAGGTGTCTACATAGCAGGACCACCCGATCGTTACTTCCATTGTCATCACACAATACAGGTGTCTACATAGCTGGACCACCCGACCGTTACTTCCACTGTCATCACACAACACAGGTGTCTACATAGCTGGACCACCCGACCGTTACTTCCACTGTCATCACACAACACAGGTGTCTACATAGCAGGACCACCCGACCGTTACTTCCAATGTCAAGGTATCACACAATACAGGTGTCTACATAGCTGGACCACCCGACCGATACTTCCACTGTCATCACACAAAACAGGTGTCTACATAGCTGGACCACCCGACCGTTACTTCCATTGTCATCACACAATACAGGTGTCTACATAGCTGGACCACCCGACCGATACTTCCACTGTCATCACACAACACAGGTGTCTACATAGCTGGACCACCCGACCTATACTTCCACTGTCATCACACAATACAGGTGTCTACATAGCTGGACCACCCGACCGTTACTTCCACTGTCATCACACAACACAGGTGTCTACATAGCTGGACCACCCGACCGTTACTTCCACTGTCATCACACAACACAGGTGTCTACATAGCTGGACCACCCGACCGTTACTTCCACTGTCATCACACAACACAGGTGTCTACATAGCTGGACCACCCGATCGTTACTTCCACTGTCATCACACAATACAGGTGTCTACATAGCTGGACCACCCGACCGTTACTTCCACTGTCATCACACAATACAGGTGTCTACATAGCTGGACCACCCGACCGATACTTCCACTGTCATCACACAATACAGGTGTCTACATAGCTGGACCACCCGACCGATACTTCCACTGTCATCACACAATACAGGTGTCTACATAGCAGGACCAGCCGACCGTTACTTCCACTGTCATCACACAATACAGGTGTCTACATAGCTGGACCACCCGACCGTTACTTCCACTGTCATCACACAATACAGGTGTCTACATAGCTGGACCACCCGACCGTTACTTCCACTGCTATCACACAATACAGGTGTCTACATAGCTGGACCACCCGACCGATACTTCCACTGTCATCACACAATACAGGTGTCTACATAGCTGGACCACCCGACCGATACTTCCACTGTCATCACACAATACAGGTGTCTACATAGCTGGACCACCCGACCGATACTTCCACTGTCATCACACAATACAGGTGTCTACATAGCTGGACCACCCGACCGATACTTCCACTGTCATCACACAATACAGGTGTCTACATAGTTGGACCACCCGACCGATACTTCCACTGTCATCACACAATACAGGTGTCTACATAGCTGGACCACCCGACCTATACTTCCACTGTCATCACACAATACAGGTGTCTACATAGCTGGACCACCCGACCGTTACTTCCACTGTCATCATACAATACAGGTGTCTACATAGCTGGACCACCCGACCGTTACTTCCACTGTCATCACACAATACAGGTGTCTACATAGCTGGACCACCCGACCGTTACTTCCACTGTCATCACACAATACAGGTGTCTACATAGCTGGACCAGCCGACCGTTACTTCCACTGTCATCACACAATACAGGTGTCTACATAGCTGGACCAGCCGACCGTTACTTCCACTGTCATCACACAATACAGGTGTCTACATAGCTGGACCACCCGACCGTTACTTCCACTGTCAAGGTATCACACAATACAGGTGTCTACATAGCTGGACCACCCGACCGTTACTTCCACTGTCATCACACAATACAGGTGTCTACATAGCTGGACCACCCGACAGATACTTCCACTGTCATCACACAATACATGTGTCTACAAAGCAGGACCACCCGACCGTTACTTCCACTGTCATCACACAATACAGGTGTCTACATAGCTGGACCACCCGACCGTTACTTCCACTGTCATCACACAATACAGGTGTCTACATAGCTGGACCACCCGACCGTTACTTCCACTGTCATCACACAATACAGTTGTCTACATAGCTGGACCACCCGACCGTTACTTCCACTGTCATCATACAATACAGGTGTCTACATAGCTGGACCACCCGACCGATACTTCCACTGTCATCACACAATACAGGTGTCTACATAGCTGGACCACCCGACCTATACTTCCACTGTCATCACACAATACAGGTGTCTACATAGCTGGACCACCCGACCGTTACTTCCACTGTCATCACACAATACAGGTGTCTACATAGCTGGACCACCCGACCGTTACTTCCACTGTCATCACACAATACAGGTGTCTACATAGCTGGACCACCCGACCGTTACTTCCACTGTCAAGGTATCACACAATACAGGTGTCTACATAGCTGGACCACCCGACCGTTACTTCCACTGTCATCACACAATACAGGTGTCTACATAGCTCGACCACCCGACCGATACTTCCACTGTCATCACACAATACAGGTGTCTACATAGCTGGACCACCCGACCGATACTTCCACTGTCATCACACAATACAGGTGTCTACATAGCTGGACCACCCGACCTATACTTCCACTGTCATCACACAATACAGGTGTCTACATAGCTGGACCACCCGACCGTTACTTCCACTGTCATCATACAATACAGGTGTCTACATAGCTGGACCACCCGACCGTTACTTCCACTGTCATCACACAATACAGGTGTCTACATAGCTGGACCACCCGACCGTTACTTCCACTGTCATCACACAATACAGGTGTCTACATAGCAGTACCACCCGACCGTTACTTCCACTGTCATCACACAATACAGGTGTCTACATAGCTGGACCACCCGACCGTTACTTCCACTGTCATCACACAATACAGGTGTCTACATAGCTGGACCACCCGACCGTTACTTCCACTGTCATCACACAATACAGGTGTCTACATAGCTGGACCACCCGACCGTTACTTACACTGTCATCACACAATACAGGTGTCTACATAGCTGGACCAGCCGACCGTTACTTCCACTGTCATCACACAATACAGGTGTCTACATAGCTGGACCAGCCGACCGTTACTTCCACTGTCATCACACAATACAGGTGTCTACATAGCTGGACCACCCGACCGTTACTTCCACTGTCAAGGTATCACACAATACAGGTGTCTACATAGCTGGACCACCCGACCGTTACTTCCACTGTCATCACACAATACAGGTGTCTACATAGCTGGACCACCCGACAGATACTTCCACTGTCATCACACAATACATGTGTCTACAAAGCAGGACCACCCGACCGTTACTTCCACTGTCATCACACAATACAGGTGTCTACATAGCTGGACCACCCGACCGTTACTTCCACTGTCATCACACAATACAGGTGTCTACATAGCTGGACCACCCGACCGTTACTTCCACTGTCATCACACAATACAGTTGTCTACATAGCTGGACCACCCGACCGTTACTTCCACTGTCATCATACAATACAGGTGTCTACATAGCTGGACCACCCGACCGATACTTCCACTGTCATCACACAATACAGGTGTCTACATAGCTGGACCACCCGACCTATACTTCCACTGTCATCACACAATACAGGTGTCTACATAGCTGGACCACCCGACCGTTACTTCCACTGTCATCACACAATACAGGTGTCTACATAGCTGGACCACCCGACCGTTACTTCCACTGTCATCACACAATACAGGTGTCTACATAGCTGGACCACCCGACCGTTACTTCCACTGTCAAGGTATCACACAATACAGGTGTCTACATAGCTGGACCACCCGACCGTTACTTCCACTGTCATCACACAATACAGGTGTCTACATAGCAGGACCATCCGACCGTTACTTCCACTGTCAAGGTATCACACAATACAGGTGTCTACATAGCTGGACCACCCGACCGTTACTTCCACTGTCATCACACAATACAGGTGTCTACATAGCAGGACCACCCGACCGTTACTTCCACTCTCAAGGTATCACACAATACAGGTGTCTACATAGCAGGACCATCCGACCGTTACTTCCACTGTCAAGGTATCACACAATACAGGTGCCTACATAGCTGGACCACCCGACCGTTACTTCCACTGTCATCACACAATACAGGTGTCTACATAGCAGGACCACCCGACCGTTACTTCCACTGTCAAGGTATCACACAATACAGGTGTCTACATAGCTGGACCACCCGACCGTTACTTCCACTGTCATCACACAATACATGTGTCTACATAGCAGGACCTCCCGACCGTTACTTCCACTGTCAAGGTATCACACAATACAGGTGTCTACATAGCTGGACCACCCGACCGTTACTTCCACTGTCATCACACAATACAGGTGTCTACATAGCAGGACCACCCGACCGTTACTTCCACTGTCAAGGTATCACACAATACAGGTGTCTACATAGCTGGACCACCCGACCGTTACTTCCACTGTCATCACACAATACAGGTGTCTACATAGCAGGACCAACCGGCCGTTACTTCCACTGTCAAGGTATCACACAATACAGGTGTCTACATAGCTGGACCACCCGACCGTTACTTCCACTGTCATCACACAATACAGGTGTCTACATAGCAGGACCACCCGACCGTTACTTCCACTGTCAAGGTATCACACAATACAGGTGTCTACATAGCAGGACCACCCGACCGTTACTTCCACTGTCAAGGTATCACACAATACAGGTGTCTACATAGCTGGACCACTCGACCGTTACTTCCACTGTCATCACACAATACAGGTGTCTACATAGCAGGACCACCCGACCGTTACTTCCACTGTCAAGGTATCACACAATACAGGTGTCTACATAGCTGGACCACCCGACCGTTACTTCCACTGTCATCACACAATACAGGTGTCTACATAGCTGGACCACCCGACCGTTACTTCCACTGTCATCACACAATACAGGTGTCTACATAGCTGGACCACCCGACCGTTACTTCCACTGTCATCACACAATACAGGTGTCTACATAGCTGGACCACCCGACCGTTACTTCCACTGTCATCACACAATACAGGTGTCTACATAGCAGGACCACCCGACCGTTACTTCCACTGTCATCACACAACACAGGTGTCTACATAGCTGGACCACCCGACCGTTACTTCCACTGTCATCACACAATACAGGTGTCTACATAGCTGGACCACCCGACTGTTACTTCCACTGTCATCACACAATACAGGTGTCTACATAGCTGGACCACCCGACCGTTACTTCCACTGTCATCACACAATACAGGTGTCTACATAGCAGGACCACCCGACCGTTACTTCCACTGTCAAGGTATCACACAATACAGGTGTCTACATAGCTGGACCAGCCGACCGTTACTTCCACTGTCATCACACAATACAGGTGTCTACATAGCAGGACCACCCGGCCGTTACTTCCACTGTCAAGGTATCACACAATACAGGTGTCTACATAGCTGGACCACCCGACCGTTACTTCCACTGTCATCACACAATACAGGTGTCTACATAGCTGGACCACCCGACCGTTACTTCCACTGTCATCACACAATACAGGTGTCTACATAGCTGGACCACCCGACCGTTACTTCCACTGTCATCACACAATACAGGTGTCTACATAGCAGGACCATCCGACCGTTACTTCCACTGTCAAGGTATCACACAATACAGGTGTCTACATAGCTGGACCACCCGACCGTTACTTCCACTGTCATCACACAATACAGGTGTCTACATAGCAGGACCACCCGACCGTTACTTCCACTCTCAAGGTATCACACAATACAGGTGTCTACATAGCAGGACCACCCGACCGTTACTTCCACTGTCAAGGTATCACACAATACAGGTGCCTACATAGCTGGACCACCCGACCGTTACTTCCACTGTCATCACACAATACAGGTGTCTACATAGCAGGACCACCCGACCGTTACTTCCACTGTCAAGGTATCACACAATACAGGTGTCTACATAGCTGGACCACCCGACCGTTACTTACACTGTCATCACACAATACAGGTGTCTACATAGCTGGACCAGCCGACCGTTACTTCCACTGTCATCACACAATACAGGTGTCTACATAGCTGGACCAGCCGACCGTTACTTCCACTGTCATCACACAATACAGGTGTCTACATAGCTGGACCACCCGACCGTTATTTCCACTGTCAAGGTATCACACAATACAGGTGTCTACATAGCTGGACCACCCGACCGTTACTTCCACTGTCATCACACAATACAGGTGTCTACATAGCTGGACCACCCAACAGATACTTCCACTGTCATCACACAATACATGTGTCTACAAAGCAGGACCACCCGACCGTTACTTCCACTGTCATCACACAATACAGGTGTCTACATAGCTGGACCACCCGACCGTTACTTCCACTGTCATCACACAATACAGGTGTCTACATAGCTGGACCACCCGACCGTTACTTCCACTGTCATCACACAATACAGTTGTCTACATAGCTGGACCACCCGACCGTTACTTCCACTGTCATCATACAATACAGGTGTCTACATAGCTGGACCACCCGACCGTTACTTCCACTGTCATCACACAATACAGGTGTCTACATAGCTGGACCACCCGACCTATACTTCCACTGTCATCACACAATACAGGTGTCTACATAGCTGGACCACCCGACCGTTACTTCCACTGTCATCACACAATACAGGTGTCTACATAGCTGGACCACCCGACCGTTACTTCCACTGTCATCACACAATACAGGTGTCTACATAGCTGGACCACCCGACCGTTACTTCCACTGTCAAGGTATCACACAATACAGGAAACTACATAGTTGGACCACCCGACCGTTACTTCCACTGTCATCACACAATACAGGTGTCTACATAGCAGGACCATCCGACCGTTACTTCCACTGTCAAGGTATCACACAATACAGGTGTCTACATAGCTGGACCACCCGACCGTTACTTCCACTGTCATCACACAATACAAGTGTCTACATAGCAGGACCACCCGAGCGTTACTTCCACTCTCAAGGTATCACACAATACAGGTGTCTACATAGCAGGACCATCCGACCGTTACTTCCACTGTCAAGGTATCACACAATACAGGTGTCTACATAGCTGGACCACCCGACCGATACTTCCACTGTCATCACACAATACAGGTGTCTACATAGCAGGACCACCCGATCGTTACTTCCATTGTCATCACACAATACAGGTGTCTACATAGCTGGACCACCCGACCGTTACTTCCACTGTCATCACACAACACAGGTGTCTACATAGCTGGACCACCCGACCGTTACTTCCACTGTCATCACACAACACAGGTGTCTACATAGCAGGACCACCCGACCGTTACTTCCAATGTCAAGGTATCACACAATACAGGTGTCTACATAGCTGGACCACCCGACCGATACTTCCACTGTCATCACACAAAACAGGTGTCTACATAGCTGGACCACCCGACCGTTACTTCCATTGTCATCACACAATACAGGTGTCTACATAGCTGGACCACCCGACCGATACTTCCACTGTCATCACACAACACAGGTGTCTACATAGCTGGACCACCCGACCTATACTTCCACTGTCATCACACAATACAGGTGTCTACATAGCTCGACCACCCGACCGTTACTTCCACTGTCATCACACAACACAGGTGTCTACATAGCTGGACCACCCGACCGTTACTTCCACTGTCATCACACAACACAGGTGTCTACATAGCTGGACCACCCGACCGTTACTTCCACTGTCATCACACAACACAGGTGTCTACATAGCTGGACCACCCGATCGTTACTTCCACTGTCATCACACAATACAGGTGTCTACATAGCTGGACCACCCGACCGTTACTTCCACTGTCATCACACAATACAGGTGTCTACATAGCTGGACCACCCGACCGATACTTCCACTGTCATCACACAATACAGGTGTCTACATAGCTGGACCACCCGACCGATACTTCCACTGTCATCACACAATACAGGTGTCTACATAGCAGGACCAGCCGACCGTTACTTCCACTGTCATCACACAATACAGGTGTCTACATAGCTGGACCACCCGACCGTTACTTCCACTGTCATCACACAATACAGGTGTCTACATAGCTGGACCACCCGACCGTTACTTCCACTGCTATCACACAATACAGGTGTCTACATAGCTGGACCACCCGACCGATACTTCCACTGTCATCACACAATACAGGTGTCTACATAGCTGGACCACCCGACCGATACTTCCACTGTCATCACACAATACAGGTGTCTACATAGCAGGACCAGCCGACCGTTACTTCCACTGTCATCACACAACACAGGTGTCTACATAGCTGGACCACCCGACCGTTACTTCCACCCTCATCACACAATACAGGTGTCTACATAGCTGGACCACCCGACCGTTACTTCCACTGTCATCACACAATACAGGTGTCTACATAGCTGGACCACCCGACCGATACTTCCACTGTCATCACACAATACAGGTGTCTACATAGCTGGACCACCCGACCGATACTTCCACTGTCATCACACAATACAGGTGTCTACATAGCTGGACCACCCGACCGTTACTTCCACTGTCATCACACAATACAGGTGTCTACATAGCAGGACCAGCCGACCGTTACTTCCACTGTCATCACACAACACAGGTGTCTACATAGCTGGACCACCCGACCGTTACTTCCACCCTCATCACACAATACAGGTGTCTACATAGCTGGACCACCCGACCGTTACTTCCACTGTCATCACACAATACAGGTGTCTACATAGCTGGACCACCCGACCGATACTTCCACTGTCATCACACAATACAGGTGTCTACATAGCTGGACCACCCGACCGATACTTCCACTGTCATCACACAATACAGGTGTCTACATAGCTGGACCACCCGACCGTTACTTCCACTGTCATCACACAATACAGGTGTCTACATAGCTGGACCACCCGACCGATACTTCCACTGTCATCACACAATACAGGTGTCTACATAGCTGGACCACCCGACCGATACTTCCACTGTCATCACACAATACAGGTGTCTACATAGCTGGACCACCCGACCTATACTTCCACTGTCATCACACAATACAGGTGTCTACATAGCTGGACCACCCGACCGTTACTTCCACTGTCATCATACAATACAGGTGTCTACATAGCTGGACCACCCGACCGTTACTTCCACTGTCATCACACAATACAGGTGTCTACATAGCTGGACCACCCGACCGATACTTCCACTGTCATCACACAATACAGGTGTCTACATAGTTGGACCACCCGACCGATACTTCCACTGTCATCACACAATACAGGTGTCTACATAGCTGGACCACCCGACCTATACTTCCACTGTCATCACACAATACAGGTGTCTACATAGCTGGACCACCCGACCGTTACTTCCACTGTCATCATACAATACAGGTGTCTACATAGCTGGACCACCCGACCGTTACTTCCACTGTCATCACACAATACAGGTGTCTACATAGCTGGACCACCCGACCGTTACTTCCACTGTCATCACACAATACAGGTGTCTACATAGCTGGACCAGCCGACCGTTACTTCCACTGTCATCACACAATACAGGTGTCTACATAGCTGGACCAGCCGACCGTTACTTCCACTGTCATCACACAATACAGGTGTCTACATAGCTGGACCACCCGACCGTTACTTCCACTGTCAAGGTATCACACAATACAGGTGTCTACATAGCTGGACCACCCGACCGTTACTTCCACTGTCATCAATCAATACAGGTGTCTACATAGCTGGACCACCCGACAGATACTTCCACTGTCATCACACAATACATGTGTCTACAAAGCAGGACCACCCGACCGTTACTTCCACTGTCATCACACAATACAGGTGTCTACATAGCTGGACCACCCGACCGTTACTTCCACTGTCATCACACAATACAGGTGTCTACATAGCTGGACCACCCGACCGTTACTTCCACTGTCATCACACAATACAGTTGTCTACATAGCTGGACCACCCGACCGTTACTTCCACTGTCATCATACAATACAGGTGTCTACATAGCTGGACCACCCGACCGATACTTCCACTGTCATCACACAATACAGGTGTCTACATAGCTGGACCACCCGACCTATACTTCCACTGTCATCACACAATACAGGTGTCTACATAGCTGGACCACCCGACCGTTACTTCCACTGTCATCACACAATACAGGTGTCTACATAGCTGGACCACCCGACCGTTACTTCCACTGTCATCACACAATACAGGTGTCTACATAGCTGGACCACCCGACCGTTACTTCCACTGTCAAGGTATCACACAATACAGGTGTCTACATAGCTGGACCACCCGACCGTTACTTCCACTGTCATCACACAATACAGGTGTCTACATAGCTCGACCACCCGACCGATACTTCCACTGTCATCACACAATACAGGTGTCTACATAGCTGGACCACCCGACCGATACTTCCACTGTCATCACACAATACAGGTGTCTACATAGCTGGACCACCCGACCTATACTTCCACTGTCATCACACAATACAGGTGTCTACATAGCTGGACCACCCGACCGTTACTTCCACTGTCATCATACAATACAGGTGTCTACATAGCTGGACCACCCGACCGTTACTTCCACTGTCATCACACAATACAGGTGTCTACATAGCTGGACCACCCGACCGTTACTTCCACTGTCATCACACAATACAGGTGTCTACATAGCAGTACCACCCGACCGTTACTTCCACTGTCATCACACAATACAGGTGTCTACATAGCTGGACCACCCGACCGTTACTTCCACTGTCATCACACAATACAGGTGTCTACATAGCTGGACCACCCGACCGTTACTTCCACTGTCATCACACAATACAGGTGTCTACATAGCTGGACCACCCGACCGTTACTTACACTGTCATCACACAATACAGGTGTCTACATAGCTGGACCAGCCGACCGTTACTTCCACTGTCATCACACAATACAGGTGTCTACATAGCTGGACCAGCCGACCGTTACTTCCACTGTCATCACACAATACAGGTGTCTACATAGCTGGACCACCCGACCGTTACTTCCACTGTCAAGGTATCACACAATACAGGTGTCTACATAGCTGGACCACCCGACCGTTACTTCCACTGTCATCACACAATACAGGTGTCTACATAGCTGGACCACCCGACAGATACTTCCACTGTCATCACACAATACATGTGTCTACAAAGCAGGACCACCCGACCGTTACTTCCACTGTCATCACACAATACAGGTGTCTACATAGCTGGACCACCCGACCGTTACTTCCACTGTCATCACACAATACAGGTGTCTACATAGCTGGACCACCCGACCGTTACTTCCACTGTCATCACACAATACAGTTGTCTACATAGCTGGACCACCCGACCGTTACTTCCACTGTCATCATACAATACAGGTGTCTACATAGCTGGACCACCCGACCGATACTTCCACTGTCATCACACAATACAGGTGTCTACATAGCTGGACCACCCGACCTATACTTCCACTGTCATCACACAATACAGGTGTCTACATAGCTGGACCACCCGACCGTTACTTCCACTGTCATCACACAATACAGGTGTCTACATAGCTGGACCACCCGACCGTTACTTCCACTGTCATCACACAATACAGGTGTCTACATAGCTGGACCACCCGACCGTTACTTCCACTGTCAAGGTATCACACAATACAGGTGTCTACATAGCTGGACCACCCGACCGTTACTTCCACTGTCATCACACAATACAGGTGTCTACATAGCAGGACCATCCGACCGTTACTTCCACTGTCAAGGTATCACACAATACAGGTGTCTACATAGCTGGACCACCCGACCGTTACTTCCACTGTCATCACACAATACAGGTGTCTACATAGCAGGACCACCCGACCGTTACTTCCACTCTCAAGGTATCACACAATACAGGTGTCTACATAGCAGGACCATCCGACCGTTACTTCCACTGTCAAGGTATCACACAATACAGGTGCCTACATAGCTGGACCACCCGACCGTTACTTCCACTGTCATCACACAATACAGGTGTCTACATAGCAGGACCACCCGACCGTTACTTCCACTGTCAAGGTATCACACAATACAGGTGTCTACATAGCTGGACCACCCGACCGTTACTTCCACTGTCATCACACAATACATGTGTCTACATAGCAGGACCACCCGACCGTTACTTCCACTGTCAAGGTATCACACAATACAGGTGTCTACATAGCTGGACCACCCGACCGTTACTTCCACTGTCATCACACAATACAGGTGTCTACATAGCAGGACCACCCGACCGTTACTTCCACTGTCAAGGTATCACACAATACAGGTGTCTACATAGCTGGACCACCCGACCGTTACTTCCACTGTCATCACACAATACAGGTGTCTACATAGCAGGACCAACCGGCCGTTACTTCCACTGTCAAGGTATCACACAATACAGGTGTCTACATAGCTGGACCACCCGACCGTTACTTCCACTGTCATCACACAATACAGGTGTCTACATAGCAGGACCACCCGACCGTTACTTCCACTGTCAAGGTATCACACAATACAGGTGTCTACATAGCAGGACCACCCGACCGTTACTTCCACTGTCAAGGTATCACACAATACAGGTGTCTACATAGCTGGACCACTCGACCGTTACTTCCACTGTCATCACACAATACAGGTGTCTACATAGCAGGACCACCCGACCGTTACTTCCACTGTCAAGGTATCACACAATACAGGTGTCTACATAGCTGGACCACCCGACCGTTACTTCCACTGTCATCACACAATACAGGTGTCTACATAGCTGGACCACCCGACCGTTACTTCCACTGTCATCACACAATACAGGTGTCTACATAGCTGGACCACCCGACCGTTACTTCCACTGTCATCACACAATACAGGTGTCTACATAGCTGGACCACCCGACCGTTACTTCCACTGTCATCACACAATACAGGTGTCTACATAGCAGGACCACCCGACCGTTACTTCCACTGTCATCACACAACACAGGTGTCTACATAGCTGGACCACCCGACCGTTACTTCCACTGTCATCACACAATACAGGTGTCTACATAGCTGGACCACCCGACTGTTACTTCCACTGTCATCACACAATACAGGTGTCTACATAGCTGGACCACCCGACCGTTACTTCCACTGTCATCACACAATACAGGTGTCTACATAGCAGGACCACCCGACCGTTACTTCCACTGTCAAGGTATCACACAATACAGGTGTCTACATAGCTGGACCAGCCGACCGTTACTTCCACTGTCATCACACAATACAGGTGTCTACATAGCAGGACCACCCGGCCGTTACTTCCACTGTCAAGGTATCACACAATACAGGTGTCTACATAGCTGGACCACCCGACCGTTACTTCCACTGTCATCACACAATACAGGTGTCTACATAGCTGGACCACCCGACCGTTACTTCCACTGTCATCACACAATACAGGTGTCTACATAGCTGGACCACCCGACCGTTACTTCCACTGTCATCACACAATACAGGTGTCTACATAGCAGGACCATCCGACCGTTACTTCCACTGTCAAGGTATCACACAATACAGGTGTCTACATAGCTGGACCACCCGACCGTTACTTCCACTGTCATCACACAATACAGGTGTCTACATAGCAGGACCACCCGACCGTTACTTCCACTCTCAAGGTATCACACAATACAGGTGTCTACATAGCAGGACCACCCGACCGTTACTTCCACTGTCAAGGTATCACACAATACAGGTGCCTACATAGCTGGACCACCCGACCGTTACTTCCACTGTCAACACACAATACAGGTGTCTACATAGCAGGACCACCCGACCGTTACTTCCACTGTCAAGGTATCACACAATACAGGTGTCTACATAGCTGGACCACCCGACCGTTACTTACACTGTCATCACACAATACAGGTGTCTACATAGCTGGACCAGCCGACCGTTACTTCCACTGTCATCACACAATACAGGTGTCTACATAGCTGGACCAGCCGACCGTTACTTCCACTGTCATCACACAATACAGGTGTCTACATAGCTGGACCACCCGACCGTTATTTCCACTGTCAAGGTATCACACAATACAGGTGTCTACATAGCTGGACCACCCGACCGTTACTTCCACTGTCATCACACAATACAGGTGTCTACATAGCTGGACCACCCGACAGATACTTCCACTGTCATCACACAATACATGTGTCTACAAAGCAGGACCACCCGACCGTTACTTCCACTGTCATCACACAATACAGGTGTCTACATAGCTGGACCACCCGACCGTTACTTCCACTGTCATCACACAATACAGGTGTCTACATAGCTGGACCACCCGACCGTTACTTCCACTGTCATCACACAATACAGTTGTCTACATAGCTGGACCACCCGACCGTTACTTCCACTGTCATCATACAATACAGGTGTCTACATAGCTGGACCACCCGACCGATACTTCCACTGTCATCACACAATACAGGTGTCTACATAGCTGGACCACCCGACCTATACTTCCACTGTCATCACACAATACAGGTGTCTACATAGCTGGACCACCCGACCGTTACTTCCACTGTCATCACACAATACAGGTGTCTACATAGCTGGACCACCCGACCGTTACTTCCACTGTCATCACACAATACAGGTGTCTACATAGCTGGACCACCCGACCGTTACTTCCACTGTCAAGGTATCACACAATACAGGAAACTACATAGCTGGACCACCCGACCGTTACTTCCACTGTCATCACACAATACAGGTGTCTACATAGCAGGACCATCCGACCGTTACTTCCACTGTCAAGGTATCACACAATACAGGTGTCTACATAGCTGGACCACCCGACCGTTACTTCCACTGTCATCACACAATACAAGTGTCTACATAGCAGGACCACCCGAGCGTTACTTCCACTCTCAAGGTATCACACAATACAGGTGTCTACATAGCAGGACCATCCGACCGTTACTTCCACTGTCAAGGTATCACACAATACAGGTGCCTACATAGCTGGACCACCCGACCGTTACTTCCACTGTCATCACACAATACAGGTGTCTACATAGCAGGACCACCCGACCGTTACTTCCACTGTCAAGGTATCACAAAATACAGGTGTCTACATAGCTGGACCACCCGACCGTTACTTCCACTGTCATCACACAATACATGTGTCTACATAGCAGGACCACCCGACCGTTACTTCCACTGTCAAGGTATCACACAATACAGGTGTCTACATAGCTGGACCACCCGACCGTTACTTCCACTGTCATCACACAATACAGGTGTCTACATAGCAGGACCACCCGACCGTTACTTCCACTGTCATCACACAACACAGGTGTCTACATAGCAGGACCAGCCGACCGTTACTTCCACTGTCATCACACAACACAGGTGTCTACATAGCAGGACCAGCCGACCGTTACTTCCACTGTCATCACACAACGCAGGTGTCTACAAAGCAGGACCACCCGACCGTTACTTCCACTGTCATCACACAACACAGGTGTCTACATAGCAGGACCAGCCGACCGTTACTTCCACTGTCATCACACAACACAAGTGTCTACATAGCAGGACCACCCGACCGTTACTTCCACTGTCATCACACAACACAGGTGTCTACATAGCTGGACCACCTGACCGTTACTTCCACTGTCATCACACAACACAGGTGTCTAGATAGCAGGACCACCCGACCGTTACTTCCACTGTCAAGGTATCACAAAATACAGGTGTCTACATAGCTGGACCACCCGACCGATACTTCCACTGTCATCACACAATACAGGTGTCTACATAGCAGGACCACCCGATCGTTACTTCCATTGTCATCACACAATACAGGTGTCTACATAGCTGGACCACCCGACCGTTACTTCCACTGTCATCACACAACACAGGTGTCTACATAGCTGGACCACCCGACCGTTACTTCCACTGTCATCACACAACACAGGTGTCTACATAGCAGGACCACCCGACCGTTACTTCCAATGTCAAGGTATCACACAATACAGGTGTCTACATAGCTGGACCACCCGACCGATACTTCCACTGTCATCACACAAAACAGGTGTCTACATAGCTGGACCACCCGACCGTTACTTCCATTGTCATCACACAATACAGGTGTCTACATAGCTGGACCACCCGACCGATACTTCCACTGTCATCACACAACACAGGTGTCTACATAGCTGGACCACCCGACCTATACTTCCACTGTCATCACACAATACAGGTGTCTACATAGCTGGACCACCCGACCGTTACTTCCACTGTCATCACACAACACAGGTGTCTACATAGCTGGACCACCCGACCGTTACTTCCACTGTCATCACACAACACAGGTGTCTACATAGCTGGACCACCCGACCGTTACTTCCACTGTCATCACACAACACAGGTGTCTACATAGCTGGACCACCCGATCGTTACTTCCACTGTCATCACACAATACAGGTGTCTACATAGCTGGACCACCCGACCGTTACTTCCACTGTCATCACACAATACAGGTGTCTACATAGCTGGACCACCCGACCGATACTTCCACTGTCATCACACAATACAGGTGTCTACATAGCTGGACCACCCGACCGATACTTCCACTGTCATCACACAATACAGGTGTCTACATAGCAGGACCAGCCGACCGTTACTTCCACTGTCATCACACAATACAGGTGTCTACATAGCTGGACCACCCGACCGTTACTTCCACTGTCATCACACAATACAGGTGTCTACATAGCTGGACCACCCGACCGTTACTTCCACTGCTATCACACAATACAGGTGTCTACATAGCTGGACCACCCGACCGATACTTCCACTGTCATCACACAATACAGGTGTCTACATAGCTGGACCACCCGACCGATACTTCCACTGTCATCACACAATACAGGTGTCTACATAGCAGGACCAGCCGACCGTTACTTCCACTGTCATCACACAACACAGGTGTCTACATAGCTGGACCACCCGACCGTTACTTCCACCCTCATCACACAATACAGGTGTCTACATAGCTGGACCACCCGACCGTTACTTCCACTGTCATCACACAATACAGGTGTCTACATAGCTGGACCACCCGACCGATACTTCCACTGTCATCACACAATACAGGTGTCTACATAGCTGGACCACCCGACCGATACTTCCACTGTCATCACACAATACAGGTGTCTACATAGCTGGACCACCCGACCTATACTTCCACTGTCATCACACAATACAGGTGTCTACATAGCTGGACCACCCGACCGTTACTTCCACTGTCATCATACAATACAGGTGTCTACATAGCTGGACCACCCGACCGTTACTTCCACTGTCATCACACAATACAGGTGTCTACATAGCTGGACCACCCGACCGATACTTCCACTGTCATCACACAATACAGGTGTCTACATAGTTGGACCACCCGACCGATACTTCCACTGTCATCACACAATACAGGTGTCTACATAGCTGGACCACCCGACCTATACTTCCACTGTCATCACACAATACAGGTGTCTACATAGCTGGACCACCCGACCGTTACTTCCACTGTCATCATACAATACAGGTGTCTACATAGCTGGACCACCCGACCGTTACTTCCACTGTCATCACACAATACAGGTGTCTACATAGCTGGACCACCCGACCGTTACTTCCACTGTCATCACACAATACAGGTGTCTACATAGCTGGACCAGCCGACCGTTACTTCCACTGTCATCACACAATACAGGTGTCTACATAGCTGGACCAGCCGACCGTTACTTCCACTGTCATCACACAATACAGGTGTCTACATAGCTGGACCACCCGACCGTTACTTCCACTGTCAAGGTATCACACAATACAGGTGTCTACATAGCTGGACCACCCGACCGTTACTTCCACTGTCATCACACAATACAGGTGTCTACATAGCTGGACCACCCGACAGATACTTCCACTGTCATCACACAATACATGTGTCTACAAAGCAGGACCACCCGACCGTTACTTCCACTGTCATCACACAATACAGGTGTCTACATAGCTGGACCACCCGACCGTTACTTCCACTGTCATCACACAATACAGGTGTCTACATAGCTGGACCACCCGACCGTTACTTCCACTGTCATCACACAATACAGTTGTCTACATAGCTGGACTACCCGACCGTTACTTCCACTGTCATCATACAATACAGGTGTCTACATAGCTGGACCACCCGACCGATACTTCCACTGTCATCACACAATACAGGTGTCTACATAGCTGGACCACCCGACCTATACTTCCACTGTCATCACACAATACAGGTGTCTACATAGCTGGACCACCCGACCGTTACTTCCACTGTCATCACACAATACAGGTGTCTACATAGCTGGACCACCCGACCGTTACTTCCACTGTCATCACACAATACAGGTGTCTACATAGCTGGACCACCCGACCGTTACTTCCACTGTCAAGGTATCACACAATACAGGTGTCTACATAGCTGGACCACCCGACCGTTACTTCCACTGTCATCACACAATACAGGTGTCTACATAGCTCGACCACCCGACCGATACTTCCACTGTCATCACACAATACAGGTGTCTACATAGCTGGACCACCCGACCGATACTTCCACTGTCATCACACAATACAGGTGTCTACATAGCTGGACCACCCGACCGATACTTCCACTGTCATCACACAATACAGGTGTCTACATAGCTCGACCACCCGACCGATACTTCCACTGTCATCACACAATACAGGTGTCTACATAGCTGGACCACCCGACCGTTACTTCCACTGTCATCATACAATACAGGTGTCTACATAGCTGGACCACCCGACCGTTACTTCCACTGTCATCACACAATACAGGTGTCTACATAGCTGGACCACCCGACCGTTACTTCCACTGTCATCACACAATACAGGTGTCTACATAGCAGTACCACCCGACCGTTACTTCCACTGTCATCACACAATACAGGTGTCTACATAGCTGGACCACCCGACCGTTACTTCCACTGTCATCACACAATACAGGTGTCTACATAGCTGGACCACCCGACCGTTACTTCCACTGTCATCACACAATACAGGTGTCTACATAGCTGGACCACCCGACCGTTACTTACACTGTCATCACACAATACAGGTGTCTACATAGCTGGACCAGCCGACCGTTACTTCCACTGTCATCACACAATACAGGTGTCTACATAGCTGGACCAGCCGACCGTTACTTCCACTGTCATCACACAATACAGGTGTCTACATAGCTGGACCACCCGACCGTTACTTCCACTGTCAAGGTATCACACAATACAGGTGTCTACATAGCTGGACCACCCGACCGTTACTTCCACTGTCATCACACAATACAGGTGTCTACATAGCTGGACCACCCGACAGATACTTCCACTGTCATCACACAATACATGTGTCTACAAAGCAGGACCACCCGACCGTTACTTCCACTGTCATCACACAATACAGGTGTCTACATAGCTGGACCACCCGACCGTTACTTCCACTGTCATCACACAATACAGGTGTCTACATAGCTGGACCACCCGACCGTTACTTCCACTGTCATCACACAATACAGTTGTCTACATAGCTGGACCACCCGACCGTTACTTCCACTGTCATCATACAATACATGTGTCTACATAGCTGGACCACCCGACCGATACTTCCACTGTCATCACACAATACAGGTGTCTACATAGCTGGACCACCCGACCTATACTTCCACTGTCATCACACAATACAGGTGTCTACATAGCTGGACCACCCGACCGTTACTTCCACTGTCATCACACAATACAGGTGTCTACATAGCTGGACCACCCGACCGTTACTTCCACTGTCATCACACAATACAGGTGTCTACATAGCTGGACCACCCGACCGTTACTTCCACTGTCAAGGTATCACACAATACAGGTGTCTACATAGCTGGACCACCCGACCGTTACTTCCACTGTCATCACACAATACAGGTGTCTACATAGCAGGACCATCCGACCGTTACTTCCACTGTCAAGGTATCACACAATACAGGTGTCTACATAGCTGGACCACCCGACCGTTACTTCCACTGTCATCACACAATACAGGTGTCTACATAGCAGGACCACCCGACCGTTACTTCCACTCTCAAGGTATCACACAATACAGGTGTCTACATAGCAGGACCATCCGACCGTTACTTCCACTGTCAAGGTATCACACAATACAGGTGCCTACATAGCTGGACCACCCGACCGTTACTTCCACTGTCATCACACAATACAGGTGTCTACATAGCAGGACCACCCGACCGTTACTTCCACTGTCAAGGTATCACACAATACAGGTGTCTACATAGCTGGACCACCCGACCGTTACTTCCACTGTCATCACACAATACATGTGTCTACATAGCAGGACCACCCGACCGTTACTTCCACTGTCAAGGTATCACACAATACAGGTGTCTACATAGCTGGACCACCCGACCGTTACTTCCACTGTCATCACACAATACAGGTGTCTACATAGCAGGACCACCCGACCGTTACTTCCACTGTCAAGGTATCACACAATACAGGTGTCTACATAGCTGGACCACCCGACCGTTACTTCCACTGTCATCACACAATACAGGTGTCTACATAGCAGGACCAACCGGCCGTTACTTCCACTGTCAAGGTATCACACAATACAGGTGTCTACATAGCTGGACCACCCGACCGTTACTTCCACTGTCATCACACAATACAGGTGTCTACATAGCAGGACCACCCGACCGTTACTTCCACTGTCAAGGTATCACACAATACAGGTGTCTACATAGCAGGACCACCCGACCGTTACTTCCACTGTCAAGGTATCACACAATACAGGTGTCTACATAGCTGGACCACTCGACCGTTACTTCCACTGTCATCACACAATACAGGTGTCTACATAGCAGGACCACCCGACCGTTACTTCCACTGTCAAGGTATCACACAATACAGGTGTCTACATAGCTGGACCACCCGACCGTTACTTCCACTGTCATCACACAATACAGGTGTCTACATAGCTGGACCACCCGACCGTTACTTCCACTGTCATCACACAATACAGGTGTCTACATAGCTGGACCACCCGACCGTTACTTCCACTGTCATCACACAATACAGGTGTCTACATAGCTGGACCACCCGACCGTTACTTCCACTGTCATCACACAATACAGGTGTCTACATAGCAGGACCACCCGACCGTTACTTCCACTGTCATCACACAACACAGGTGTCTACATAGCTGGACCACCCGACCGTTACTTCCACTGTCATCACACAATACAGGTGTCTACATAGCTGGACCACCCGACTGTTACTTCCACTGTCATCACACAATACAGGTGTCTACATAGCTGGACCACCCGACCGTTACTTCCACTGTCATCACACAATACAGGTGTCTACATAGCAGGACCACCCGACCGTTACTTCCACTGTCAAGGTATCACACAATACAGGTGTCTACATAGCTGGACCAGCCGACCGTTACTTCCACTGTCATCACACAATACAGGTGTCTACATAGCAGGACCACCCGGCCGTTACTTCCACTGTCAAGGTATCACACAATACAGGTGTCTACATAGCTGGACCACCCGACCGTTACTTCCACTGTCATCACACAATACAGGTGTCTACATAGCTGGACCACCCGACCGTTACTTCCACTGTCATCACACAATACAGGTGTCTACATAGCTGGACCACCCGACCGTTACTTCCACTGTCATCACACAATACAGGTGTCTACATAGCAGGACCATCCGACCGTTACTTCCACTGTCAAGGTATCACACAATACAGGTGTCTACATAGCTGGACCACCCGACCGTTACTTCCACTGTCATCACACAATACAGGTGTCTACATAGCAGGACCACCCGACCGTTACTTCCACTCTCAAGGTATCACACAATACAGGTGTCTACATAGCAGGACCACCCGACCGTTACTTCCACTGTCAAGGTATCACACAATACAGGTGCCTACATAGCTGGACCACCCGACCGTTACTTCCACTGTCATCACACAATACAGGTGTCTACATAGCAGGACCACCCGACCGTTACTTCCACTGTCAAGGTATCACACAATACAGGTGTCTACATAGCTGGACCACCCGACCGTTACTTCCACTGTCATCACACAATACATGTGTCTACATAGCAGGACCACCCGACCGTTACTTCCACTGTCAAGGTATCACACAATACAGGTGTCTACATAGCTGGACCACCCGACCGTTACTTCCACTGTCATCACACAATACAGGTGTCTACATAGCAGGACCACCCGACCGTTACTTCCACTGTCAAGGTATCACACAATACAGGTGTCTACATAGCAGGACCACCCGGCCGTTACTTCCACTGTCAAGGTATCACACAATACAGGTGTCTACATAGCTGGACCACCCGACCGTTACTTCCACTGTCATCACACAATACAGGTGTCTACATAGCAGGACCACCCGACCGTTACTTCCACTGTCAAGGTATCACACAATACAGGTGTCTACATAGCTGGACCACCCGACCGTTACTTCCACTGTCATCACACAATACAGGTGTCTACATAGCTGGACCACCCGACCGTTACTTCCACTGTCATCACACAATACAGGTGTCTACATAGCTGGACCACCCGACCGTTATTTCCACTGTCATCACACAATACAGGTGTCTACATAGCTGGACCACCCGACCGTTACTTCCACTGTCATCACACAATACAGGTGTCTACATAGCAGGACCACCCGACCGTTACTTCCACTGTCATCACACAACACAGGTGTCTACATAGCTGGACCACCCGACCGTTACTTCCACTGTCATCACACAATACAGGTGTCTACATAGCTGGACCACCCGACTGTTACTTCCACTGTCATCACACAATACAGGTGTCTACATAGCTGGACCACCCGACCGTTACTTCCACTGTCATCACACAATACAGGTGTCTACATAGCAGGACCACCCGACCGTTACTTCCACTGTCAAGGTATCACACAATACAGGTGTCTACATAGCTGGACCACCCGACCGTTACTTCCACTGTCATCACACAATACAGGTGTCTACATAGCAGGACCACCCGGCCGTTACTTCCACTGTCAAGGTATCACACAATACAGGTGTCTACATAGCTGGACCACCCGACCGTTACTTCCACTGTCATCACACAATACAGGTGTCTACATAGCAGGACCACCCGACCGTTACTTCCACTGTCAAGGTATCACACAATACAGGTGTCTACATAGCAGGACCACCCGACCGTTACTTCCACTGTCAAGGTATCACACAATACAGGTGTCTACATAGCTGGACCACCCGACCGTTACTTCCACTGTCATCACACAATACAGGTGTCTACATAGCAGGACCACCCGACCGTTACTTCCACTGTCAAGGTATCACACAATACAGGTGTCTACATAGCTGGACCACCCGACCGTTACTTCCACTGTCATCACACAATACAGGTGTCTACATAGCTGGACCACCCGACCGTTACTTCCACTGTCATCACACAATACAGGTGTCTACATAGCTGGACCACCCGACCGTTACTTCCACTGTCATCACACAATACAGGTGTCTACATAGCTGGACCACCCGACCGTTACTTCCACTGTCATCACACAATACAGGTGTCTACATAGCAGGACCACCCGACCGTTACTTCCACTGTCATCACACAACACAGGTGTCTACATAGCTGGACCACCCGACCGTTACTTCCACTGTCATCACACAATACAGGTGTCTACATAGCTGGACCACCCGACTGTTACTTCCACTGTCATCACACAATACAGGTGTCTACATAGCTGGACCACCCGACCGTTACTTCCACTGCCAAGGTATCACACAATACAGGTGTCTACATAGCTGGACCACCCGACCGTTACTTCCACTGTCATCACACAATACAGGTGTCTACATAGCTGGACCACCCGACCGTTACTTCCACTGTCATCACACAATACAGGTGTCTATATAGCTGGACCACCCGACCGTTACTTCCACTGTAATCACACAATACAGGTGTCTACATAGCAGGACCACCCGACCGTTACTTCCACTGCCAAGGTATCACACAATACAGGTGTCTACATAGCTGGACCACCCGACCGTTACTTCCACTGTCATCACACAATACAGGTGTCTACATAGCTGGACCACCCGACCGTTACTTCCACTGTCATCACACAATACAGGTGTCTACATAGCTGGACCACCCGACCGTTACTTCCACTGTCATCACACAATACAGGTGTCTACATAGCTGGACCACCCGACCGTTACTTCCACTGTCATCACACAATACAGGTGTCTACATAGCAGGACCACCCGACCGTTACTTCCACTGTCATCACACAACACAGGTGTCTACATAGCTGGACCACCCGACCGTTACTTCCACTGTCATCACACAATACAGGTGTCTACATAGCTGGACCACCCGACTGTTACTTCCACTGTCATCACACAATACAGGTGTCTACATAGCTGGACCACCCGACCGTTACTTCCACTGTCATCACACAATACAGGTGTCTACATAGCAGGACCACCCGACCGTTACTTCCACTGCCAAGTTATCACACAATACAGGTGTCTACATAGCTGGACCACCCGACCGTTACTTCCACTGTCATCACACAATACAGGTGTCTACATAGCTGGACCACCCGACCGTTACTTCCACTGTCATCACACAATACAGGTGTCTACATAGCAGTACCACCCGACCGTTACTTCCACTGTCATCACACAATACAGGTGTCTACATAGCTGGACCACCCGACCGTTACTTCCACTGTCATCACACAATACAGGTGTCTACATAGCAGGACCACCCAACCGTTACTTCCACTGCCAAGGTATCACACAATACAGGTGTCTACATAGCTGGACCACCCGACCGTTACTTCCACTGTCATCACACAATACAGGTGTCTACATAGCTGGACCACCCGACCGTTACTTCCACTGTCATCACACAATACAGGTGTCTACATAGCTGGACCACCCGACCGATACTTCCACTGTCATCACACAATACAGGTGTCTACATAGCTGGACCACCCGACCGTTACTTCCACTGTCATCACACAATACAGGTGTCTACATAGCAGGACCACCCGACCGTTACTTCCACTGTCAAGGTATCACACAATACAGGTGTCTACATAGCTGGACCACCCGACCGTTACTTCCACTGTCATCACACAATACAGGTGTCTACATAGCTGGACCACCCGACCGTTACTTCCACTGTCATCACACAATACAGGTGTCTACATAGCTGGACCACCCGACCGTTACTTCCACTGTCATCACACAATACAGGTGTCTACATAGCAGTACCCAGCCAGCCAACTACAGTAGAGCTACTGTGGCACTCCGCAGTGTATGCTTTCGAATGTCACCCCAGAGAGGTTGATTGATTGATTGATTGATTGATTGATTGATTGATTGATCTTTATTTTCAAAGGGTTACAAATTGGGCACAAAGGCCCGTCTTACATTCGGCCCTTCCAATCACTCATCTTTCGTTCATCAATAGTACATGACACATTCACATAGGAAAAATAACATTGTTAAATGATTGTTGTAAACATAAACAACGCATATTACCATGAGACACATCCTGCACACACCCACACCTCCCCCACCCACAACCACATCTCGCACCCACCCACACACACATCCCCACACACACATCCCCCACCCATATACACATCCCCCACACACATCCTCCCACCCACATACTCATTCCTCAACCACTCATACCCACACATCCCTCATCTACCCACCCACACTCACACACCCCAACCACCGAGCCAAACACACATCCCCCACCCTCACATACATCCCTCACTCATACACATCCCCCACCCTCACATACATCCCTCACTCATACACATCCCCCACCCTCACATACATCCCTCACTCACCCACATCTCCCCTCCCGCACACACCCCCGTCCATATCCACAGAGAGAGAGAGAGAGAGAGAGAGAGAGAGAGAGAGAGAGAGCATAGAGAGATTGGGGGGGGGGGGTGTATAAAACTGCAGCAGACTTCAACCTACACCACTAAAATGTTTTGCATATCCTTTACAGGACTTAACTGTCAACAGCAGCATTTTTCAGCTGTATGTTGATTTCTTGGCAAGATTACGCTCAGTAGTTTGCCATTGATTTCTGAGCGGCCGGCACATTATCCCGCAAGTCATGAGCGCGGGTCGAACCGCTTTTAGTTCTCGCGTCGCTGCGAGACCCGGAGTGGATAAACGGGATTACGGAGAAAGTAGTGTAACCCCTCAGCCAGAGAGACCGGCCCTACACCGCTGGGTGACCTGAATACACAATATTAGCTGAGTCAATTATAAGCTGAGTCAACAATAAGTTGAGTCAAATATAAGCTGAGTCAACTATAAGCTGAGTCAAATATAAGCTGAGTCAAATATAAGCTGAGTCAAATATAAGCTGAGTCAACTATAAGCTGAGTCAAATATAAGCTGAGTCAAATATAAGCTGAGTCAAATATAAGCTGAGTCAAATATAAGCTGAGTCAAATATAAGCTGAGTCAAATATAAGCTGAGTCAAATATAAGCTGAGTCAAATATAAGCTGAGTCAAATATAAGCTGAGTCAAATATAAGCTGAGTCAAATATAAGCTGAGTCAAATATAAGCTGAGTCAAATATAAGCTGAGTCAACTATAAGCTGAGTCAAATATAAGCTGAGTCAACTATAAGCTGAGTCAAATATAAGCTGAGTCAACTATAAGCTGAGTCAATTATAAGCTGAGTCAATTATAAGCTGAGTCAATTATAAGCTGAGTCAATTATAAGCTGAGTCAATTATAAGCTGAGTCAAATGAGGGTGCATGTCCATTACGAGACATCGCAGTCAACTCCAGCATTTCTGTTATTTTCTAGGCAATTTTACGTTCATGACTTGACCATTGTTGTCTGAACGGCCGACGCTCATACTCTCTTGTGAAAATCAAAGCAAAGCGATCAGCTGTGGCAGACATAGACGCCGACACAGCTCAGTGTCCAGCAGACACCCTGGCGGA
Source organism: Cepaea hortensis (assembly GCA_963921405.1). Taxonomy (NCBI): domain Eukaryota; kingdom Metazoa; phylum Mollusca; class Gastropoda; order Stylommatophora; family Helicidae; genus Cepaea; species Cepaea hortensis. The sequence goes on from OY992879.1 coordinate 4,213,086, forward strand.
CTGTGAAGCCATGAGGTCGGTGTTGTGAGACAGCTCTCAGACACAGCTCAGTGTCCAGCAGACACCCTGGCGGACTGTGAAGCCATGAGGTAGGTGTTGTGAGACAGCTCTCAGACACAGCTCAGTGTCCAGCAGACACCCTGGCGGAATGTGAAGCCATGAGGTCGGTGTTGTGAGACAGCTCTCAGACACAGCTCAGTGTCCAGCAGACACCCTGGCGGACTGTGAAGCCATGAGGTCGGTGTTGTGAGACAGCTCTCAGACACAGCTCAGTGTCCAGCAGACACCCTGGCGGACTGTGAAGCCATGAGGTCGGTGTTGTGAGACAGCTCTCAGACACAGCTCAGTGTCCAGCAGACACCCTGGCGGACTGTGAAGCCATGAGGTCGGTGTTGTGAGACAGCTCTCAGACACAGCTCAGTGTCCAGCAGACACCCTGGCGGACTGTGAAGCCATGAGGTCGGTGTTGTGAGACAGCTCTCAGACACAGCTCAGTGTCCAGCAGACACCCTGGCGGACTGTGAAGCCATGAGGTCGGTGTTGTGAGACAGCTCTCAGACACAGCTCAGTGTCCAGCAGACACCCTGGCGGACTGTGAAGCCATGAGGTCGGTGTTGTGAGACAGCTCTCAGACACAGCTCAGTGTCCAGCAGACACCCTGGCGGACTGTGAAGCCATGAGGTCGGTGTTGTGAGACAGCTCTCAGACACAGCTCAGTGTCCAGCAGACACCCTGGCGGACTGTGAAGCCATGAGGTCGGTGTTGTGAGACAGCTCTCAGACACAGCTCAGTGTCCAGCATACACCCTGGCGGACTGTGAAGCCATGAGGTCGGTGTTGTGAGACAGCTCTCAGACATAGCTCAGTGTCCAGCAGACACCCTGGCGGACTGTGAAGCCATGAGGTCGGTGTTGTGAGACAGCTCTCAGACATAGCTCAGTGTCCAGCAGACACCCTGGCGGACTGTGAAGCCATGAGGTCGGTGTTGTGAGACAGCTCTCAGACATAGCTCAGTGTCCAGCATACACCCTGGCGGACTGTGAAGCCATGAGGTCGATGTTGTGAGACAGCTCTCAGACATAGCTCAGTGTCCAGCAGACACCCTGGCGGACTGTGAAGCCATGAGGTCGGTGTTGTGAGACAGCTCTCAGACACAGCTCAGTGTCCAGCAGACAACCTGGCGGACTGTGAAGCCATGAGGTCGGTGTTGTGAGACAGCTCTCAGACACAGCTCAGTGTCCAGCAGACACCCTGGCGGACTGTGAAGCCATGAGGTCGGTGTTGTGAGACAGCTCTCAGACACAGCTCAGTGTCCAGCAGACACCCTGGCGGACTGTGAAGCCATGAGGTCGATGTTGTGAGACACCTCTCAGACACAGCTCAGTGTCCAGCAGACACCCTGGCGGACTGTGAAGCCATGAGGTCGATGTTGTGAGACAGCTCTCAGACACAGCTCAGTGTCCAGCAGACACCCTGGCGGACTGTGAAGCCATGAGGTCGGTGTTGTGAGACAGCTCTCAGACACAGCTCAGTGTCCAGCAGACACCCTGGCGGACTGTGAAGCCATGAGGTCGGTGTTGTGAGACAGCTCTCAGACACAGCTCAGTGTCCAGCAGACACCCTGGCGGACTGTGAAGCCATGAGGTCGGTGTTGTGAGACAGCTCTCAGACACAGCTCAGTGTCCAGCAGACACCCTGGCGGACTGTGAAGCCATGAGGTCGGTGTTGTGAGACAGCTCTCAGACATAGCTCAGTGTCCAGCATACACCCTGGCGGACTGTGAAGCCATGAGGTCGATGTTGTGAGACACCTCTCAGACACAGCTCAGTGTCCAGCAGACACCCTGGCGGACTGTGAAGCCATGAGGTCGGTGTTGTGAGACAGCTCTCAGACACAGCTCAGTGTCCAGCAGACACCCTGGCGGACTGTGAAGCCATGAGGTCGGTGTTGTGAGACAGCTCTCAGACACAGCTCAGTGTCCAGCAGACACCCTGGCGGACTGTGAAGCCATGAGGTCGATGTTGTGAGACAGCTCTCAGACACAGCTCAGTGTCCAGCAGACACCCTGGCGGACTGTGAAGCCATGAGGTCGGTGTTGTGAGACAGCTCTCAGACACAGCTCAGTGTCCAGCAGACACCCTGGCGGACTGTGAAGCCATGAGGTCGATGTTGTGAGACAGCTCTCAGACACAGCTCAGTGTCCAGCAGACACCCTGGCGGACTGTGAAGCCATGAGGTCGATGTTGTGAGACAGCTCTCAGACACAGCTCAGTGTCCAGCAGACACCCTGGCGGACTGTGAAGCCATGAGGTCGGTGTTGTGAGACAGCTCTCAGACACAGCTCAGTGTCCAGCATACACCCTGGCGGACTGTGAAGCCATGAGGTCGATGTTGTGAGACAGCTCTCAGACACAGCTCAGTGTCCAGCAGACACCCTGGCGGACTGTGAAGCCATGAGGTCGATGTTGTGAGACAGCTCTCAGACACAGCTCAGTGTCCAGCAGACACCCTGGCGGACTGTGAAGCCATGAGGTCGATGTTGTGAGACAGCTCTCAGACACAGCTCAGTGTCCAGCAGACACCCTGGCGGACTGTGAAGCCATGAGGTCGATGTTGTGAGACAGCTCTCAGACACAGCTCAGTGTCCAGCAGACACCCTGGCGGACTGTGAAGCCATGAGGTCGGTGTTGTGAGACAGCTCTCAGACACAGCTCAGTGTCCAGCAGACACCCTGGCGGACTGTGAAGCCATGAGGTCGATGTTGTGAGACAGCTCTCAGACACAGCTCAGTGTCCAGCAGACACCCTGGCGGACTGTGAAGCCATGAGGTCGGTGTTGTGAGACAGCTCTCAGACACAGCTCAGTGTCCAGCAGACACCCTGGCGGACTGTGAAGCCATGAGGTCGGTGTTGTGAGACAGCTCTCAGACACAGCTCAGTGTCCAGCAGACACCCTGGCGGAATGTGAAGCCATGAGGTCGGTGTTGTGAGACAGCTCTCAGACACAGCTCAGTGTCCAGCAGACACCCTGGCGGACTGTGAAGCCATGAGGTAGGTGTTGTGAGACAGCTCTCAGACACAGCTCAGTGTCCAGCAGACACCCTGGCGGAATGTGAAGCCATGAGGTCGATGTTGTGAGACAGCTCTCAGACACAGCTCAGTGTCCAGCAGACACCCTGGCGGACTGTGAAGCCATGAGGTCGGTGTTGTGAGACAGCTCTCAGACACAGCTCAGTGTCCAGCAGACACCCTGGCGGAATGTGAAGCCATGAGGTCGATGTTGTGAGACAGCTCTCAGACATAGCTCAGTGTCCAGCAGACACCCTGGCGGACTGTGAAGCCATGAGGTCGGTGTTGTGAGACAGCTCTCAGACACAGCTCAGTGTCCAGCAGACACCCTGGCGGACTGTGAAGCCATGAGGTCGGTGTTGTGAGACAGCTCTCAGACACAGCTCAGTGTCCAGCAGACACCCTGGCGGACTGTGAAGCCATGAGGTCGGTGTTGTGAGACAGCTCTCAGACACAGCTCAGTGTCCAGCAGACACCCTGGCGGAATGTGAAGCCATGAGGTCGATGTTGTGAGACAGCTCTCAGACACAGCTCAGTGTCCAGCAGACACCCTGGCGGACTGTGAAGCCATGAGGTCGGTGTTGTGAGACAGCTCTCAGACACAGCTCAGTGTCCAGCAGACACCCTGGCGGAATGGGAAGCCATGAGGTCGATGTTGTGAGACAGCTCTCAGACATAGCTCAGTGTCCAGCAGACACCCTGGCGGACTGTGAAGCCATGAGGTCGGTGTTGTGAGACAGCTCTCAGACACAGCTCAGTGTCCAGCAGACACCCTGGCGGACTGTGAAGCCATGAGGTCGATGTTGTGAGACAGCTCTCAGACACAGCTCAGTGTCCAGCAGACACCCTGGCGGACTGTGAAGCCATGAGGTCGATGTTGTGAGACAGCTCTGAGACACAGCTCAGTGTCCAGCATACACCCTGGCGGACTGTGAAACCATGAGGTCGATGTTGTGAGACAGCTCTCAGACATAGCTCAGTGTCCAGCATACACCCTGGCGGACTGTGAAGCCATGAGGTCGGTGTTGTGAGACAGCTCTCAGACATAGCTCAGTGTCCAGCAGACACCCTGGCGGACTGTGAAGCCATGAGGTCGATGTTGTGAGACAGCTCTCAGACACAGCTCAGTGTCCAGCATACACCCTGGCGGACTGTGAAGCCATGAGGTCGATGTTGTGAGACAGCTCTCAGACACAGCTCAGTGTCCAGCAGACACCCTGGCGGACTGTGAAGCCATGAGGTCGATGTTGTGAGACAGCTCTCAGACACAGCTCAGTGTCCAGCAGACACCCTGGCGGACTGTGAAGCCATGAGGTCGATGTTGTGAGACAGCTCTCAGACACAGCTCAGTGTCCAGCATACACCCTGGCGGACTGTGAAGCCATGAGGTCGGTGTTGTGAGACAGCTCTCAGACACAGCTCAGTGTCCAGCAGACACCCTGGCGGACTGTGAAGCCATGAGGTCGATGTTGTGAGACAGCTCTCAGACACAGCTCAGTGTCCAGCATACACCCTGGCGGACTGTGAAGCCATGAGGTCGATGTTGTGAGACAGCTCTCAGACACAGCTCAGTGTCCAGCATACACCCTGGCGGACTGTGAAGCCATGAGGTCGATGTTGTGAGACAGCTCTCAGACATAGCTCAGTGTCCAGCATACACCCTGGCGGACTGTGAAGCCATGAGGTCGATGTTGTGAGACAGCTCTCAGACATAGCTCAGTGTCCAGCATACACCCTGGCGGACTGTGAAGCCATGAGGTCGGTGTTGTGAGACAGCTCTCAGACATAGCTCAGTGTCCAGCAGACACCCTGGCGGACTGTGAAGCCATGAGGTCGATGTTGTGAGACAGCTCTCAGACATAGCTCAGTGTCCAGCATACACCCTGGCGGACTGTGAAGCCATGAGGTCGATGTTGTGAGACAGCTCTCAGACACAGCTCAGTGTCCAGCAGACACCCTGGCGGACTGTGAAGCCATGAGGTCGATGTTGTGAGACAGCTCTCAGACACAGCTCAGTGTCCAGCAGACACCCTGGCGGACTGTGAAGCCATGAGGTCGATGTTGTGAGACAGCTCTCAGACACAGCTCAGTGTCCAGCAGACACCCTGGCGGACTGTGAAGCCATGAGGTCGATGTTGTGAGACAGCTCTCAGACACAGCTCAGTGTCCAGCAGACACTGTGGCGGACTGTGAAACCATGAGGTCGATGTTGTGAGACAGCTCTCAGACACAGCTCAGTGTCCAGCAGACACCCTGGCGGACTGTGAAGCCATGAGGTCGATGTTGTGAGACAGCTCTCAGACACAGCTCAGTGTCCAGCAGACACCCTGGCGGACTGTGAAGCCATGAGGTCGATGTTGTGAGACAGCTCTCAGACATAGCTCAGTGTCCAGCAGACACCCTGGCGGACTGTGAAGCCATGAGGTCGATGTTGTGAGACAGCTCTCAGACACAGCTCAGTGTCCAGCAGACACCCTGGCGGACTGTGAAGCCATGAGGTCGATGTTGTGAGACAGCTCTCAGACACAGCTCAGTGTCCAGCAGACACCCTGGCGGACTGTGAAGCCATGAGGTCGATGTTGTGAGACAGCTCTCAGACACAGCTCAGTGTCCAGCAGACACCCTGGCGGACTGTGAAGCCATGAGGTCGATGTTGTGAGACAGCTCTCAGACACAGCTCAGTGTTCAGCATACACCCTGGCGGACTGTGAAGCCATGAGGTCGATGTTGTGAGACAGCTCTCAGACACAGCTCAGTGTCCAGCAGACACCATGGCGGACTGTGAAGCCATGAGGTCGATGTTGTGAGACAGCTCTCAGACACAGCTCAGTGTCCAGCAGACAGCTGGCGGACTGTGAAGCCATGAGGTCGATGTTGTGAGACAGCTCTCAGACACAGCTCAGTGTCCAGCAGACACCCTGGCGGACTGTGAAGCCATGAGGTCGATGTTGTGAGACAGCTCTCAGACACAGCTCAGTGTCCAGCATACACCCTGGCGGACTGTGAAGCCATGAGGTCGATGTTGTGAGACAGCTCTCAGACACAGCTCAGTGTCCAGCATACACCCTGGCGGACTGTGAAGCCATGAGGTCGATGTTGTGAGACAGCTCTCAGACACAGCTCAGTGTCCAGCAGACACCCTGGCGGACTGTGAAGCCATGAGGTCGATGTTGTGAGACAGCTCTCAGACACAGCTCAGTGTCCAGCAGACACCCTGGCGGACTGTGAAGCCATGAGGTCGATGTTGTGAGACAGCTCTCAGACACAGCTCAGTGTCCAGCAGACACTGTGGCGGACTGTGAAACCATGAGGTCGATGTTGTGAGACAGCTCTCAGACACAGCTCAGTGTCCAGCAGACACCCTGGCGGACTGTGAAGCCATGAGGTCGATGTTGTGAGACAGCTCTCAGACACAGCTTAGTGTCCAGCAGACACCCTGGCGGACTGTGAAGCCATGAGGTCGATGTTGTGAGACAGCTCTCAGACACAGCTCAGTGTCCAGCATACACCCTGGCGGAATGTGAAGCCATGAGGTCGGTGTTGTGAGACAGCTCTCAGACATAGCTCAGTGTCCAGCATACACCCTGGCGGACTGTGAAGCCATGAGGTCGATGTTGTGAGACAGCTCTCAGACACAGCTCAGTGTCCAGCATACACCCTGGCGGACTGTGAAGCCATGAGGTCGATGTTGTGAGACAGCTCTCAGACACAGCTCAGTGTCCAGCAGACACCCTGGCGGACTGTGAAGCCATGAGGTCGATGTTGTGAGACAGCTCTCAGACACAGCTCAGTGTCCAGCATACACCCTGGCGGACTGTGAAGCCATGAGGTCGATGTTGTGAGACAGCTCTCAGACACAGCTCAGTGTCCAGCAGACACCCTGGCGGACTGTGAAGCCATGAGGTCGATGTTGTGAGACAGCTCTCAGACACAGCTCAGTGTCCAGCATACACCCTGGCGGACTGTGAAGCCATGAGGTCGATGTTGTGAGACAGCTCTCAGACACAGCTCAGTGTCTAGCATACACCCTGGCGGACTGTGAAGCCATGAGGTCGATGTTGTGAGACAGCTCTCAGACACAGCTCAGTGTCCAGCATACACCCTGGCGGACTGTGAAGCCATGAGGTCGATGTTGTGAGACAGCTCTCAGACACAGCTCAGTGTCCAGCAGACACCCTGGCGGACTGTGAAGCCATGAGGTCGATGTTGTGAGACAGCTCTCAGACACAGCTCAGTGTCCAGCAGACACCCTGGCGGACTGTGAAGCCATGAGGTCGATGTTGTGAGACAGCTCTCAGACACAGCTCAGTGTCCAGCAGACACCCTGGCGGACTGTGAAGCCATGAGGTCGATGTTGTGAGACAGCTCTCAGACACAGCTCAGTGTCCAGCAGACACCTGGCGTGCCCTGGCAGTCAGGACAGAGCCACTCAGACGTGGGGGGAAAGTCTGGAGTGGTATCTGAAGGCACGTGAGGTTACTGAACACAGCCCAACAAAGCGTGGCCCTGTGCTTGTTCACCTGGACACGTAATGGGATCTGGTGCAAGCTGAGCAAACACCCATTACAGCCCACAACTTACATACAAGTCCAGTCACCGGCTTGTATGCATTTATTTATAGACCAATCGCCACTCCATGGCTAACGTGGTAGATGACACACCAGCAATAGAATCGGGACTGCCACAACGTAGATCTATGGTGAATGATAGTTGTAGACTGCCACAACGTAGATCTATGGTGAATGATAGTTGTAGGCTGCCACAACGTAGATCTATGGTGAATGATAGTTGTAGACTGCCACAACTTAGATATATGGTGAATGATAGTTGTAGACTGCCACAACGTAGATCTATGGTGAATGATAGTTGTAGACTGCCACAACATAGATATATGGTGAATGATAGTTGTAGACTGCCACAATATAGATATATGGTGAATGATAGTTGTAGACTGCCACAATATAGATATATGGTGAATGATAGTTGTAGACTGCCACAATATAGATATATGGTGAATGATAGTTGTAGACTGCCACAATATAGATATATGGTGAATGATAGTTGTAGACTGCCACAATATAGATATATGGTGAATGATAGTTGTAGACTGCCACAATATAGATATATGGTGAATAATAGTTGTAGACTGCCACAATATAGATATATGGTGAATGATAGTTGTAGACTGCCACAACGTAGATATATGGTGAATGATAGTTGTAGACTGCCACAACGTAGATATATGGTGAATGATAGTTGTAGACTGCCACAATATAGATATATGGTAAATGATAGTTGTAGACTGCCACAATATAGATCTATGGTGAATGATAGTTGTAGACTGCCAAAATATAGATCTATGGTGAATGATAGTTGTAGACTGCCACAATATAGATATATGGTGAATGATAGTTGTAGACTGCCACAATATAGATATATGGTGAATGATAGTTGTAGACTGCCACAATATAGATATATGGTGAATGATAGTTGTAGACTGCCACAATATAGATATATGGTGAATGATAGTTGTAGACTGCCACAATATAGATATATGGTGAATGATAGTTGTAGACTGTCACAATAAAGATATATCGTGAATGATAGTTGTAGACTGTCACAATATAGATATATGGTGAATGATAGTTGTAGACTGCCACAATATAGATATATGGTGAATGATAGTTGTAGACTGCCACAATATAGATATATGGTGAATGATAGTTGTAGACTGTCACAATATAGATATATGGTGAATGATAGTTGTAGACTGCCACAATATAGATATATGGTGAATGATAGTTGTAGACTGTCACAATATAGGTATATGGTGAATGATAGTTGTAGACTGCCACAATATAGATATATGGTGAATGATAGTTGTAGACTGTCACAATATAGATATATGGTGAATGATAGTTGTAGACTGCTGTAACTCGTCGTCCCTGGGGGAAAGTGGAGTCGACAAGCACACCTTTAAAATACTACTTATACTTTGGAAATATTGTCAGCCCTTTGTCTACACTCCCCCGTTATGTCTTCTACTCACTATCTCTCTCTATCTCTCTCTCTCTCTCTCTTTTATGCCTTCATAACATACCCCGACAACAGTTTCCTCAAACAATTAATAAAATATTTAATGCTGAAAACTATGTCAGTTGTATGTATTGACTGTGTATATGTAACTTGTAGTGTATTCTATTGTGACTGTGAGATAGGACTCTGTATGTCTATGTTCCGTATCACATCTCTCATCCTTGTACAGCCATGCACAATACATCACACATATTTGGACAGCTCTCACCCGGGGATGCTCCTCTCCGCCTGAGTCTGGTCGTATTCCAATATTTAGAAAGTGTTCAACGTGTGATCACCATGAAATAATGCGATTACGGTAAGTCTCTGAATTTGACAGATTTCCCTTTTTGGAAGTTACTAAAATCCATCACTGAAACACATCACCACTGTCTAACACTGTCGGTATATAGACTATCTATGCTCTACACACTGTCTATAGTTATTTACTTAACACTTTTTGTATGCATGGAAACTGTTCTTGAGTTCTCCAAGGTTTCTTTTAGGTTAGTACACAAGTCAAATATATTTAGCCTATGTTGCTCTGCCTTTATAGAATGAAAGTCCTTTCCCTGGTTTTCTTAACCGGGATACAGAGTTCACTTATTTGCAATTCGTTATCTCTACTCACGATTATTGAATGGCTATGTTCTAGTGAATTACTTTCTCTGCACAAGTGAATTGCCTTCGGTATCTTCTCTGAGTATGTCCTGAGTTTTTGTCGTAGAACCTGTGGGAGATAGATAACCAGGTGATCTCAGCTTGCTTCAGACTAACTCTTATGTGAGAGTATGCCTCCGGCCGTACTCAGACGCTACCGAACGATACTCTGACATAATACAGATGAGTTCACTAAGTTCTAGACGATTAGCTAAAAGAAAGAAATAGTAACAGCAAAGCACAGACACCTAGTTCACGATGCTAGATTCATAAGCTAAAGCTAGATTACCTTATATTATCTATGTTAGTCCATGAATCGAAATACACAAGCACATAAGCACCAATGTCCCATCGCCTCTAAACAATTAGGGACCTGATATTTCTATTCTTATTAAGGACGCATAGAACCATTATCCGTCTAGTTTGGTAGCACACTAAAAAAAAAAAAAAAAAAAACAAGTTCCCAACTATTTATACTCAGTTTCCAATTCTCCGTTCCCTTTTGATCAACAATCGAATTTGGCGTGATTCCCCATCAAAGGTTTGTGAATTCACGTATTCGCTCTTGTCCGCTCCGTCTCCCGCTCCGTTTTCCCAATTCCTCCGTACATCAAACATTTCTAACGCTTTGATCAATGACTTCGCGTTTTCCACAACCCGATCGTCTCCGCGTTGTTTGTCCGGTGAAATCGGCAGTCAATAACCCCTGATAACAATTGTATCTGACTTACTTTACCATTCGGTCAATGACCCTCACTCTGTCCTCACCCCAGACTGAAGTACTCGATTGTTTTATCTGACTAAAGTTAATAACTTCCCATCCTCATACATTGCAAGTAATTTTTCTATTTTAGTTTATGGTGGAATCGCTAAACTCACAGTATCCCGTGACAACTGCCACAATATATATATATATATATATATATATATATATATATATATATATATATATATATATATATGGTGAATGATAGTTGAAGACAGCCACAATATAGATATATGGTGAATGATAGTTGTAGACTGCCACAATATAGATATATGGTGAATGATAGTTGGAGACTGCCAAAATATAGATATATGGTGAATGATAGTTGTAGACTGCCACAATATAGATATATGGTGAATGATAGTTGTAGACTGCCACAACACAGATCTATGGTGAATGATAGTTGTAGACTGCCACAATATAGATATATGGTGAATGATAGTTGTAGGCTGCCACAATATAGATATATGATGAATGATAGTTGTAGACTGCCACAATATAGATATATGGTGAATGATAGTTGTAGACTGCCACAATATAGATATATGGTGAATGATAGTTGTAGACTGCCACAATATAGATATATGGTGAATGATAGTTGGAGACTCTCACAACGTAGATATATGGTGAATGATAGTTGGAGACTGGCACAATATAGATATATGGTGAATGATAGTTGGAGACTGCCACAACGTAGATCTATTGTGAATGATAGTTGTAGACTGCCACAATGTAGATCTGTGGTGAATGATAATTAGGCAGTTACACTAATGACAGTAGGACTGGGACTGCTACAACGTAGATATATGGTGAATGATTGGCTCACAGAGGACTGGCCATGCGTGCTTATGAGCATAGACCCCACTAGGAGTCACTGTTACAAAAAATTGTCATTTACTTGCGCTGTAGGGGGGGGGGGAGGGGGGTGAGCCTAAGGCCGCACGGCTAGTGCAGTCGCCGCGAACTGTTCAGGTTAGGATTAACGTTTTGCTCCGGACAAGGAAAAAAATCCGCACCTTACCGAGGATTCGAACCCGGGTCTCTCGAAGGAGAACCCGACGACCTGAGCAACTGGGCCAGCCGCTCCTTTCCCACTAGCGGTCGTACGGAAACTTGTCTATAAGCCAATGTTTGTGAACCAGGAAGCTGTTAGGAAAACATTCCCTGTGATGATGATGTTATTGTTGAATAATGAAGTGTTTTACCAGGGACGGTCGACAAGTTCTGAGCGTCAGATGGAGTCAATTGTTGTGAACTGTAGCCCTTCTCTGCCTACCTGATGTCATATATTTCTTGCCCATGTCGTACAAGGCCACTACAGAGGTTCGGTCACAGACTGCCTCTCTCACGTCATAGACCTCCTGCCCCATGTCGTACCAGGCTATCACAGAGGTTCGGTCACAGACTGCCTACCTGACGCCATAGAACTCCTGCTCCATGTCGTACCAGGCTATCACAGAGGTTTGGTCACAGACTGCCTCTCTCACGTCATAGACCTCCTGCTCCATGTCGTACCAGGCTATCACAGAGGTTCGGTCACGCAGACAGGCACACACGCACACTCACACACACAGGCACTCAGAGACCCCCCCCCCCCTCTTCCTTCTATATCACACCGACTAGCTCGGGTAACCATGCTTGTCCACACCTGGCAATCTCCAGGCAAATGTCAACTGGTGTACAGTCTGCTCACGTCACCAAGTCAAGTTGTCGAGAATACCGCCTCGTTGTCGTTCTCTGTCTCTCCCCCCCCCCCCCCACAATTTTTTTTTTTTTTTAAATAAATCATTTGTCACATTTCCTCTCCCCATGATGCGCCCGGACATATCGATGACTCACTCCAGTATGTGTGCCAAGTTGTCTCTGTGTCTCGGCCTCTTCCCTTGAGCGTTCTGTTTGCTCAATGTAACCGTAACCGCCGAACGTACGACGGGCCTGCGTGCCCACATTGTGAAAATTGAAAGTAAAGTTCGTGTGTTTGTTCTATGTATCGCACTCCCAATACATGGGTTTGTTCTATGTATCGCACTGCCAATACATGGGTTTGTTCTATGTACATCACTGCCAGTATGTGGGTTTGTTCTATGTACATCACTGCCAGTATGTGGGTTTGTTCTATGTACATCACTGCCAGTATGTGGGTTTGTTCTATGTACATCGCTGCCAGTATGTGCGTTTGTTCTATGTACATCACTGCCAATACATGGGTTTGTTCTATGTACATCACTGCCAATACATGGGTTTGTTCTATGTACATCACTGTCAGTATGTGGGTTTGTTCTATGTACATCACTGCCAATACATGGGTTTGTTCTATGTACATCACTGTCAGTATGTGGGTTTGTTCTATGTACATCACTGCCAATACATGGGTTTGTTCTATGTACATCACTGCCAATACATGGGTTTGTTCTATGTACATCACTGTCAGTATGTGGGTTTGTTCTATGTACATCACTGCCAATACATGGGTTTGTTCTATGTACATCGCTGCCAGTATGTGGGTTTGTTCTATGTACATCACTGCCAATACATGGGTTTGTTCTATGTACATCACTGCCAGTATGTGGGTTTGTTCTATGTACATCGCTGCCAGTATGTGGGTTTGTTCTATGTACATCGCTGCCAGTATGTGGGTTTGTTCTATGTACATTACTGCCAGTATGTAGGTTTGTTCTATGTACATCGCTGCCAGTATGTGGGTTTGTTCTATGTACATCACTGTCAGTATGTGGGTTTGTTCTATGTACATCACTGCCAATACGTGGGTTTGTTGTATGTACATCGCTGCCAGTACGTGGGTTTGTTCTATGTACATCGCTGCCAGTATGTGGGTTTGTTGTATGTACATCGCTGAACCTATACTTGTGTATGGATGTGAAGCTTGGAAATGAGCAGTCAAGCTGAAAAACGTCTGATGGCTGTGGAAACGTGGTTTCTGAGGAAAATGCAAAGAATGCCATGGACAGACAGAAAAACCAATGAACAAGTCCTTCAAGAAACAAATGAAGATCGTTAACTGATTAGAGACATTAGATGCAGACAGTCCAAATTTTGTGGGCATGTTATGAGAAGAAATGCATTGGAGAACTTGGTGCCAACTGGCAAGATCGAAGGGAAGAGACCGAGGGGAAGACCGAGAAGTAAATACCTGGATGGCTTGGCCACATAGCACGGTCGAGACAGGAACACGGAGCTGATCCACGACTCTGATGATCGGGTGAGATGCAAAACATGACCGCCCACTCTTATCGGCATGGAAAATGATGAATGGATATATATTTAAACAGTGGAGTTGTTCCGTGTCTGATGTGTTAGGCTACTGCCAGTCTACGGTGCTGGAAGTGACGTACGGAGACAGCCCCAGCTTACATCCCAGCTTATTACATGGCCAGGACAAGGCTGGTTTCTGGCTAATCAAGTTCTCCCCTGCTGCCTTAACCCACTTGTCGAAGGTTCAGACGCCGCTCACGTCTTTTTCCAACTTGCCTAGGCGTGAGAGCACAGTAATGGCAGTAATGGCGCCAGTTGAACTCGTGCCCGGAGATCCCCGGTAAATGGCTGAGATGTTGGGTTGTTGGCGCTCGCTAGTAAATCACCAGAAGTCATTAACAGTTGACATCGTGTGTCTGCCGGTCGTTGAGCTGCTCGTCAAATACAGGCAGCGTCTGACGTCGTCCTGGTTGGTGGCTCCACTTCATGCTGGGGCGGCTGGCGGCGCCTGACCTCTACAGAAACATTACTGCGGAGTCAGAGAATGGTTCACATCCTGGGTTCCGGGGCGGAGAAACATCGGCTAGATGTGTTGATGTCGGCAGTCTGCCCAGCATGGTCCCTGCGGCTGGTTGACACGTCACAGTCCGAGATTCAAACCTACATGAGGTGTACCATTTTTTGGTACTTCATTTTTAATTCACCGCAAACCAACCGCGTAGTTATTTTTAGCACTGACCTAGATCTGAGGGATCGTCGATTTTCAGAATAGGTGCCAAAGTGTTGTGTAAATGAGATAAGTAGGGTCCGGGAAGGTTAACCCGGTCAATAAATGCCCGCAGAAGTCGGATGTGTCGGCCTAACGGCGCAAGAACGCAGCTCTGCTGTAAACAGGCACAACGCAATCACATCCGAAAAAAACTCCGGATGAACGCAGAAGAAGAAGAAGACGATAAGTAGGACAACGACAGAAGTAAGGAAAGGACAGAGACAGGACATAGATGAGGACCTGTATAAGAGAATAGATAGAGAGAGACAGGACATAGATAAGGACTGTTATCAGAGAATAGACAGATAGAGACAGTAGAAGGACGTAGACCTTCAACCAGCTATAAGACAGGACACAGTTAGGACACAGACGTGTCATAACCAGGACATAACGGGAATCTACCACCCGGATAGGACAAGGGACGGTAACCACGGGGAACTACCCGTAAACAAACTGAACGATAGTACGCCTGTAGGTTAACGAGTACTAGACTCTAGACTACGTGACAAGTGACCAGCACGCAGTGCAGCTGACCGCACGGGGAATTGAGGGGGAAAGAGTAGCGAGACGTGTAAACTCAGGCAGACCGGACTTGACTGTTGGAGCGTTCAGATGTGTGATTTTCCCTAGCGACTGTGTAGATTTGGAAGGACATAGTTAGACATAGCGAGCGAATGTATTTGAGTTGTGAGAGCGATTGATGCGAGTGATATACGTATCGGTGTAAGCATTATCGCCTGAGCGAAAACTGTGTGAGAGAATTACTGAAAATAAATATTACTATGGATACCATTTGTACACTCGTGTTTGTAATCGTAAGGTACGAATGAAGTGGCCAGCATGCCTGTGTGAATCCAGGTTCTTGACAGGCGGCCAAGAGTGGTGTCAGAAGTTCTTATGAACCCATGACAAGAACGAAAGAGTAGTATCAGAATCTCTTGAACTTATGACAAGAATGCAAGAGTGACGAAAGAATTCACTACGTACGTTTGAAACATAGAAATAATGATTGATGAACCGATGACCAGAGTGTTTGTGTAACAACAGAAAGAGTGGTCGAATGAATTTTTCACCAGTGTAACAGCAAGAGTACTATGCAAACGTATGACCAAAGTCAATAGTGATGTCAGCAAGTGTTTGAAACTATGAGCAAGAATGTGTTTCATTGGCACCAAAGAGTGGTAAATATATAACATAAGAGTGTGATTATTGGTCATCAGTAACGAGTGAATTACAAGAGTAGTAAGATTACGAGAGAACTTACGACTGATAAGGAAAGATTGAAAAACGAAGAGCACTCACGATAGAAAGAATGGCATGTGAGAAGAAGTGAACGTTTGTGAAATATAGTAATTACAAAGACAATAAGATTGATATATTTCACAGGAATGTTCTAGGTGATACCTCAAGCAAGTGAAGACAAGACGACATTGACGTAACGACAGACGGAAATAATTACAGTAACTTCGCATTTCAGCATTCGGTTCGAGAGAGAGAGAGATATTGGTGATTGTTGTTGATATCAACACACATGTTGGTAATTTTTGAATGTTAATTTTTGCTGCTCTATGTAACAGGATGTAGAGTAGAAACGTACAGAAGAGCGTGAGAAACTAAGAAAGAGAAGTCAACAACTCCTGGTAGACCCGAAAAAGCTGAAAGTATTCAGCTAAGTACCCACATTGTTTTGACTAATGCTCTAGAAAATAGTATCTTCATTTTGAATGCTGTAAGTAATTAGTAATATTGTAGAAATTGTATTGTTGTGATTTTGAGTGTGTGAGCGTGTAAACTAACTAACAAAAATGTCGATATTAAAAGAGTGCATAGAAGTGGGTAAAGACCTTGGATATAGTGGAGATAGATTAGAACAATGGGCTAAAAATGAGTACAAAGAGTATACTGATAGAAAGGCAACTAGTGAAAGAGAGCAACGAGCACAGGAACGACAGCATCAAACAGAATTAGCAGAAATAGCTGAAACAACCAAATTAAAACAGCTAGAAATGGCCCAAGCCAGCACATTAAAAGAAGTAGAGCTAGCTGAAGCTACTAAATTTAAAAAAAGTTACAGATAAGAGAAAAACAACTGGAGATTGAGTCACAAACCCAGTTGAAAATGAAAGAGTTAGAAATCTAATCTCACGTACAGATAGCAACAACTAAGCTAAAGAGTAAAGAAGAAGAGAATAAGTTTAGCAAGTACAAAGGGATAGTCAAACCCTTCTGTCAAGGAGACTCCATTTCTGCGTGGACTGAGAATGTGGACTGAGAATGTGGAATTCCAGCTAAAATTCCAGGAAATTCCACGGGAACATTGGGCCATGATCTATATGAAAAATCTCTCTGGGGAGCCTTTGAAAGTGATAGAATCTATCCCCCAAGAGCTGAGAAATGATTATGACTACATCCGTCAACGCATTATGCAACATTTTTTGCTAGATGCCCCAGGTTACCAAATTCAGTATTCTAAACTAAAACCTAATGAAACGTTTATTGATTATGTCTCTAATGTACAGAGTTTATACAGTAAGTGGCTGAATGCTGCAAAGGTAAATAAGAGTTTTGAAAAGCTGAGGGACCTAATGATAATGGACAAGATTATCTCGACGGTCCCAACTCCCTTTGCCAAGTTTTTACAGCAAGCTGATGTAGAATATTTAGAACAACTAGAAAAACGGGGATCAGCATATTTTTCTTCAAACAGGGATATATTTAAATCAACAGTAGAAGATAGTGAAATAGTGGCTTTCGCCAAAAGCAAACCTCAAAAACCATTTAGGATGAAAGATAAACAAAAAACAAAGCCACCGCAATGTCCATATTGCAATTTTTTCCATGATAGTTTTTCTATGTGTGACAAAAACCCAGCATATCCATCTCATTTAGAGATGATGATAAAAAAGAAAGAAAGCAAAAGAAACACGTACAGACGTGCTATTAAATGCTTCTTTTGCCGGGCATTTGGTCACTATAGTAGCAGATGTGTTGGGCGTCAGAGATTGAGAGCCAGTAATGCGGTACTTGTTGATATTTCTTCTGAGAGTGGAAGTGAGGATGAATGTGAGAGTGAAGAAGGTTACCATATGGAGAGAATGTTGTAGCAGCGATTGATGTGCTAAATTTCGATCAATGTGTGACATGTGACCAGTTTCATGAAAACGGAGTGCTGGAATGCGGGCACACAGTACCGTTTTCTAGTGAAAACGCGAATGCGGCCATTGCCTCCAGAGGCAAACTAGTATTCCACGACGGAATGGTGAATGATAAGCCTTGTCAATGTTTGATCGATAGCGGGAGTACCTTGATCTGTCTGAGGAAGGAATTGGCTAAGCCAGAAGACTATACAGGCGGATTTTTAAAGTGTGGAACTAATAGAGAAATACCCGCTAGTGAAAGCTCGTATAGACACTCCTTTCCTGTCAGGCACATTTACGTGCGCCATCTTGCATAACCCGTGTACGGATCTGATAATAGGGTGCCTACCACAACTGAAGAACTGCACCGCTAAAGAAATAAAAGCCTGGAGAGAAACCTTGTCAAATCAGGCTAATGCGGTAACTAGGTCAGAAACGCAAAGAGAACAAGATGACCTGCAAAAAGAAATGCTACACTTAATATCACCTAGTGGTACAATAAATAACACCACCAAACAAAATTTCATAGAGGCGCAACGCGCCGATCAAACCATCTCACCTTATTTTAAATTTGTGGATGAACAACCAAAAGTGACCAAAAACGCGTCATGGTATTTTAAATTACACAATGGTATTCTCACTTGAGTATACAGAAGAGATAACCATGAAATCCAGCAAACTGTACTACCTGTCAAACATCGACAAACAGTTTTACGAATCGCACACGATTCGCCGTTTGCTGGTCATTTAGGCTATGATAAGACACGAGCCAGAATTTTAGCCCAGTTCTACTGGCCAAAATTTTGAAAGACAAAATATTTTTGTCGTTCATGTACCATTTGTCAACAGTTGGTAAGAAAGGGTAAACATGTTTCAGCAGAGGTCCAACCTACAACATTGGCCTCTAGACCTTTTGAATGTGTAGCGGTAGACATAGTTGGACCTTTAAATCATGTGTCCAATAAAGGAAACAGGTTCATTCTAACTCTGGTAGATCTCTGTTCAAGGTGGGTAGAGGCTGTGGCGCTAAAATACATCAGTTCCAAAGATGTAGTCAACGTTTTTCTACATCTGTTTTCCCGGTTCGGATTTCCCCGTACCATTCTATCAGACCTAGAAACTCAATTTATATCAGCTGCAACGCAAGCTCTTACTAAATTGTTAGGAATTAAACAGTGTTTTACAAGCCCATACCACCCAGCTAGCAACGGAATTATAGAAAAAAATAAATGGGGATCTTAAACACATATTGGCAGAGGTAACAGCAGAAAACCCATCTGACTGGGATACACTGTTACCAACAGTGCTGTTGCCTATCGAGAAATCCCGCAATCAAGTATGGGTTTCTCACCATTTGAGTTAGTATACGGGGCGAACCCACAAGGACCCCTCAGCATCTACCACCAACTGTTAACCAGCACCTCAGATAACCCAACACCGATATCACCATATGAGGTAGTCACTGAGACACGCGATAAAATCATGAGAGCGTGCATTCTAGCGGAAACATCTTTGGAACAAAAAGGACAGATGTACCGCCAGTATGCCAATAAGGGGGCCAAAACCTTACACCTCGAACCAGAACAAGAGGTATTACTCCTATTACCTGATAAAAGAAACTTACTTTTAACATCATGGCAAGGGCCATTCAAAGTAGTGAGAAAGATATCAGATGTTGACTATGAAATATCCATGAACAACAAATTCAAGATATTCCATATCAACATGCTGAAACCGTATTACTCAAGACAAGAACAACAGACGGAAGACGAACACAACGCAAGCACACTAATCAATCAGACAAGAGACGAACACAATGCAAGCACATCAATCAACCAGACAGAAAACGCACTTAGTACAACCACAATAGTTAACCAAACAGAGGACGACGACATGGAATTACCAGTACCGACAGTAGACTCTACTACGACAATTGATAGCATACATATAGAACCAAAACTGACAGACGAACAGAAACAACAGACAAGAACATTATTGACAGAATACCAACAAATCTTCTCAGACATTCCAGGTAGGACAGATAGGATACAACACTCCATTATTCTTTCCGACTATACTCCAATAAAATGCCGACCATATTCCATTCCTATAAACTATAGACAAAACCTTGACAAGGAAATTCTTCATCTCGAAGCGAGTGGAAAAATTCAAAAATCTCAGTCGGAATATTCCTTTCCTATTGTCCTAGTCAAAAAGAAGGATTCGACTATCAGGCTCTGCGTCGATTATCGAAAGCTAAATTCTATCACGAAAACAGATGCAGAGCCAATACCATCGTGTGACGATCTACTCCTAAACATGGCTACATCTACCATCTTTTCAAAACGTGACCTAACCAAAGGCTATTGGCAGATTCCTATGCACCAAGATTCTATTCACCTTACTGGCTTTTCAACACCTCTAGGTCTATATGAATGGCGATTTCTTCCTTTCGGTTTACGCAATGCACCTGCTACTTTTACTCGTCTTACTAGGGATCTGTTACATGGAGTGACAAATACTCAGACCTATATAGACGACATATGTGTTCATACATCAGACTGGACAACACATTTACAGAAACTGAGACATGTCTTCGAACGAATTAAGTTTTTTGGACTTACAGTCAAACCCACCAAAGTTGAGTTGGGATTAGAGGAAATAGACTCTTTGGGCCGTACAATATCAAAAGGCCAATTAAAAACTGATAGCAAAATTGTGACTAAGATTTTAAACCTCACTATGCCAACCACAAAAAAGCAAGTGAGAAGTTTACTTGGTCTGGTGAACTATTACAACAAGTTCATTCCCAATTTGGCAGAACTCTAGTGTTTTTTCACAAACT
Source organism: Cepaea hortensis (assembly GCA_963921405.1). Taxonomy (NCBI): domain Eukaryota; kingdom Metazoa; phylum Mollusca; class Gastropoda; order Stylommatophora; family Helicidae; genus Cepaea; species Cepaea hortensis. The sequence goes on from OY992879.1 coordinate 4,233,618, forward strand.
TATTAAAGGCAAATGTAAAAATTGATGTAAAAGATGCTATTTTAATGAGTACCATGTCAAAACTTAAGCATCTTTTTAGCAATGTCCCAATCCTTCGGTTACCTAACCCACATTTACAATATTTTCTTAGGACAGACGCCAGCACAGTATCAATAAGTGGCGTATTGGGCCAACATTATGACGACATGTTCCATCCAGTAATGTACGTAAGTCGGAAGATTACACCAAATGAGGCAAGGTATGTGTAGCAGAATGAATATCATATCAGTATTAGCTTAGGGGTGCAAGACTACAGCACGCTTGAGCATCGATATAGAACAGTAAGAAAGATGCTCAAGTCGTGACGTAGCGGGTAGTTGAGTAGTGACCACCAAGAACGAGAGAAGAGAAGACAACATCATAATAGATTCTGTAGTTGGATTTTGTATCGACCATCATGTATAAATAAAGCCTGTTTTGAAACAACACAGCAGAACTTGTTGATCCTCTGTATACACGTATTGTTACAGATGGAGAAATGGTGCCGTGACCAGGATTCGATTTTTTTACTTGAAGGTCGCGAGTGAACAACGTGAAGTATGAAAGTCAACATGCCGCATGCTAAAGTGGACTAACCAATTTGTTGAGGTACGAACGATATTTTAGACATTCATTAAATAAAAGAAAAGAAAAGTTCAAAATCGGACCAACTATAATTGAATCAAGGTCAAAATTTAAGCGTTTTTCAGACTACCTAAATTAAACTTACACACATCAAGATTTTTGAATGGAGCCATTTACATAATATGATTGACTATGACTGTGGAGTTTTATCAAGCTGTTTTTCGTCAGAAATACTTGAAGCAACGTGATGTTTGTCGAATTGCTGTGAAGTTTGACTTGCATTATTTCAGCCGTTAAGTAACCTTGTGTTGAAGGTCACACACTTACATACTAGCGAATTAAATAGAGAATTGGTTTAAAGGAGCTGTTTCCTTTTGTTATGTTCATTTAATATTGACTTTGAGAACCTGAAGAAAAATGAGAGCTTATTTTGAGTCACTCATATTGCTCCTTCAATTGGAAATCACGAGAAAACACAGTTGCATTCGCTCATCCTGATTTCTAACAAGTCAGAATGTTTTTCAACAAAAGCGAATATTTTAACAGAGTGTCAACCTGCTGAAGAAGGGACCCAAATCTAGTCGCTTTATCGCTAGACCAGTTTTCAAGACGTCGCCTGGAAGTGCCCTGTTCAGGGTGAAAAGAAGGTTCAAATCTGGTAGGGGTTCAACCAGGGGCTGAAAGTGAAAGGAAAGTAACGAAACCTGAGACGCTAGAAGAAGGATGTCACTGAAGTCGCGTTTTGATGGCTACTAAATAATACGAACTCCAGACGTTTGAGTATACATGAACCGTGACAAGGGATAATTTTAAAGAACGTACGTGAATCCACGCTTCTCTTGAATCAAGGAAATACATGCTCGACGGTAATTAATTTAATTAATTTAAGTATAACTGTTATGAGAACATTTTTAATGTGATTTAAATATTTAAATAAGATCATTTAGATAAATTGTCATAAATGTGAATTTGCTTGTATAAGTGTATAGCGAAATATTTCAGCATGGCAGAAGAAGGTTCACTGACACAAGTTTTGACTGGGGTAGGAACGGTAATAGGTAAACTCAACACAGTCATGAAACAACATGGAATGGCAGCTGAAATTGTTAAATTTAGCGGACAGGCGAAAGATTTTAAGAAGTGGATAACTTCAATAGAGAAATATGCATATTTGGTGTCAGCATCAGATGAAGAGAAAATGAAACTTGCTTATCAGGCAGCAACAGAACCGGTTTCTGATCATATTAGAAGAAAATTAGAGGCTACGGTAGATGAGACATGGGAGCAGTTCAAGGACGATTTAGCTCATAAATACGCTGAAATAACGGACCCACAACATGCGTTTTCGGTGTTGAGACAGTCCAAACAAAACACTGGAGAGACTGTACAATTATTCAGCGATAGGTTGATTAACCTGGCTGAAGAAGCATTCTTAGGACAGAACGTACGAGGAGAAGAGGTGGAGCGGATGTTGGTCGGGATTTTTGTAGATGGTATAAAGTCAGATGGACTGAAATTTAAGCTGATGAGGGAAAATCCTGAGAGATTATCACAAGCTGTAGATATAGCAGTACAAGAGGAGAACTTGAGACATAGATTTAGGTTGAGAGTAGGACGAGAAATAGGTACCAGTCGAGAAGATAGGATTGAAGAGCCTATGGAGATAGGACAAACAAGGTTCGGATGGAATAGGAGAGGAAGTATACAGACATTACAAGGTAGTAATAGAAATGCTTATGATGAAAGAGGACAAATGAGATATCCTACAAGTGAGACGGTAGGTAACACAAATAACACAAATATAGTCTGTTGGTCTTGTGGTCAACGTGGACACATTTTTCGCTTTTGTGGTAACAGGCGTGTCCAGTCGAATACACAAAGTAGAAATGGCAATAGCAGATTAAATAGGAATGTTGAAGATAGACACAGAAGTTTTACAAGTACAAGAACGCAGGAAAACCGGCACCCTACCTATTAAATAGGACCTGTGGTAGGAGGGAAAATAACAAGGTCCCACGATTTAAAGAATATTTTAATAACAGGTATAGCAGGACGAGTAGGGAATGCTCTCAATTAGATGAAATCAAACAGTTCACAGTGAATAAAACAGATCCCAGCTGATGTATAATAGAAATAGGGAAGTATAGAGTTCGTACATTAATTGATTCGGGAGCTCAGGTTAGTGTGATCAAAGAACGTTTTCTATACAAAATAATGAGAAATTGCAAAATATTCAGAAGTCATAATAATCTTCACTCTGTTACAGGACAGAATTTACAAGTAATTGGACAAACAATAATGAATTTTAAGTTAGGAGGGATCAACGTAAGACATCTTTTTCACATAGTGAAAGATTTAAATATAAACATGCTTATAGGAAGAGATTTTCTAATAAAAAATGGTGTAAGACTTATGTTTGATCTACATAAATTAAAATTCAAGGACGTGTATGTAGATTTAGAAGAAGACATGCACATTTCATCACTGGTTAGAGTTAAAATGTCTACGACGTTAAAACCACAGACGGTTAATTTGATACAGGCAAAGGTAAAAAGAAATCCGTATTATGAAGTAGGACACACAGTTAGAATCACTGAATTACAAAGGGAGGTAATTGATGAGCCTGGTCTAGAAGTTCCGGATGGAATAATATCATTAGATAAACACTTAACTTTTCCAGTAATGATTATTAACAACACAGGTAGAGAAATTAAATTATACAGAGGATGTGTAATAGCCAAAGTAGATCATAACATTAATGACATATTAGCAACAGATAAAGTAGAAATCCCGGGAATAAATTATTCAGAAACTCCTAGTGAAAGAATTAATAACAGACGCGGACGCGAAAGAAAAGGGAAAGTGCAGAAGGATGAATTGATCCATCCATTCAGAAGAAATACAGCCCAAATACATTCACTAGACAAAATAACAAGAGAGCAAGAATTGTTGGCACAGTTAAAAACTCCACCAGAAAATAAGAAAGTATTAGAACAACTTATAAAAGAGAATCAGGATGTATTTGCAATTAATGATTTAGAATTGGGAAGGACAAAAACAGTTACAATGGAAATAGATACTGGAGATCATCCACCAATTAGTTTGAAACCGTATAGAACACCCTTAAGGAATAGAGAAATTGTCGAAAAAGCAATAGAAGACATGTTGAAAGCAGGAATAATAACAAGATAAAAGTCGGAATGGGCATCTCCGATCGTCATCGTGACCAAAGCTGATGGTTCACATCGATTCTGCTGCGACTACCGGGCGTTGAACAAAATCACTAAGAATCTAGCGTACCCATTGCCGGTGATTGATGATATATTAGGCTTACTTAATGGGTCTACCTTCTTTACCACGTTAGATGCAAGATCAGGATTTTGGTGCATACCTTTTTCCCCAGACGCCCAGAAAAAGAGTGCTTTTTGTACACACGCAGGTTCTTACGAATTCTTACGAATGCCTTTTGGAGTTCGTACAGCGCCCTCTTATTATATGCTATTAATTAATCAAGTATTAGAGGGTATGCAAAAGTTTGCATTGGCATACATAGATGACATATTAATTTATACAGCAGGGGATGTAGATGATCACTTAAAACATGTAAAATTAGTATTCGACAGATTAAGAATACATGATGTCAAACTGAAGCTCAGTAAATGCGAATTTTTAAAAACAGAAACAAAGTATTTGGGGTATATTATTAATAGAGACGGAATTAAACCAGACCAAGATAAGGTTAAAATTATTAGAGAATTATCTCCTCCAACTAACGTAAAAGAAGTGCGTGCGTTTATTGGAACCTGTGGGTATTATCGGCGTTTCATTCCAGGGTTCTCTAAAATAGCAGAGCCTATTACTAACTTAACTGGCAAATACGCTAGATTTAAGTGGGATGATGAATGTCAAAAAGCGTTCGAGTTTTTAAAAAATAGCTTAACAATAGTGCCACCATTGACATATCCAGATTTGAATAAACAGTTAATATTATATACAGATGCTTCAGATAATGCTATAGGAGCGTGTTTGGTTCAACCATATGAAGGAAAAGAATCTGGAATACCAGGGGTTAAAAATGAAAGGCCAATCTATTTCTTATCTCATAAACTTAGCAGGTCTCAGCGGAAATGGTCTACTATTGAGAAGGAGGCTTATGCTATTCATTATGCTCTTCAGAAACTTAACTACTATCTACATAACGCAAATTTCATCATTAGAACTGACCACGTGCCTTTAAAATCTTTGTTAGAAGCTCCAGTGCAGAACAGGAAAATACAGACATGGGCGTTGAATCTACAAGGATACAATACAAGAATAGAATACATACCAGGTAGGAACAACACATGCGCTGATTTATTGTCTAGAATCTCGTATCCACAGTCATCAGGGAACACGGAAGATGAAGGTGAACCGGAGATAGACGACCGAAACTGGCAAGTAAATATATTAGATTCTGCCATAATAAATAGAGAAGATTTTGAGAGTTTACCGTCGGATCAAGAGTCTGAACCTAGAGCAGAAGACCCACATTTAGCACAATTTAATATGAAAGAAGAACAAGAATTAGATCCAAAAGTCTTAGAAATAAAACAGAAATTAAAAGAAACGGATGAGAATAAATATAAGAAGAATTATTTAGTTTTGCAAGAGGATGAACAGTTATATTACATGAGTGAAAGAAACGAACAGCTAAGGAAATATATTCCAAAACATTTGGAAAATGAAGTTTTAAAAGCATATCATGATGAGAATGGTCATCTCGGTCGTGATAAATTAGTGAAAGCACTTACGAATAAATATTATTGGCCGAATTTATTTAAAACTGCTTGTAAATATGTCGATACGTGTGAAAGATGCAGATTAAGGAATATGAAAACAATTAAGTGTCCCTTACAAGATACAGATATTCCTCAGTTTCCAATGCAAAAAGTTAGTTTAGATATATCAGGTCCTCACCCTAGAACATTATCAGGGAACGTATATCTAATTCATATGGTGGACGTCTACAGTCTTTGGCCGGAAGTTTATGCAATCCCAGATAAGAGCGCAGATACTATCATTAATATTTTTTTACAGGAATTCGTACCAAGATTTAGTTGCCCACAGATTGTACTCACGGATAATGGTAAAGAATTTGTGAATAAGAAATTCGAAAAGTTATTAAAAGATTTGAATATAAAACATATAAAGACCTCATACTATAGACCTTCTTCAAATGCTAAGAACGAAAGACAACATAGAACATTGTACGATAATATAGTAAAGATTGTCGATGAACATGAAAAAGATTGGGATCTATTCTTAGGACCTGCGCTTAGCGCTATACGCACAAATCAAAATGAGAGCACAGGGTTTTCACCATTTTATTTATTACACGGGAGAGAGCCAATACTACCCATAGATAATCTGTTAAAACCAAGACGTAAATATATGGGGGAAGACTTTCAAGAGGTCATCATACAAGAAATGCATAAAGCACATGTAAGATTAATGAATAATATAATTAAAGCTAGAGAAAGACAGAAAAAGTACAGAAACGTGAATACAAAATTACAGGAATTCAAAGTAGGTGATAGAGTTTATTATAAAAAGCATAGAAGGAACTCTAAGTTTGATGCTCGTTGGGTTCCAGGTTATTACATTTTAGAAAAGCTAGGAAATGTATCGTACAGTATAAAGAACCAGATCACGGGACATATAGCAAGGGCACACGTAGAGCACTTAAGAATAGATAATGATGATAAGGGAAATAATAATTATAATAATAATTATTATTCAGACACCGGATACTTAGATGAACAAGTCGTCAGAAGAGCTACAATACCCCCAGATTTTAGAAAAGATCCAGCACAAAGTCAATTAATAACAACTCCAGTTTGTGATGATACTCAAGAACAGACAATACCGAAAACGATAGAAGAAAAAAATATGAATGAGAGTCATTATGATAGCATAGAATCAATGGAAGAAGAGATAGGTGCTCCATTTAAAAATACTAGACAAGCAACGAAAAGGAGAATAGAGAGACAGAGAGAAAGAGAAGTGAAAAGCCAGAGAAGAATTAGGGAAAATTCATCAAGCGACGAATTTATACCCCTATTAGAAAGGTCGTTAAGAAACGATGATAAAAAAATAGATTGGATATAGAAAGAAAAAGATTGGCAGCTGCTAGTAATAGACATACAGATGAAGAAGAAATGGATGAAAATTCAGAATCAAATAGTAGTATGGAAGAAAGTAATACTTTATACGAAGAAGAAGATATTGATGTGGAGATAGCACTTATCCAAAGGAACTTGGAGTTACTGAAGAAATAGAAACGTAGGAAATAAATTGATAGAAAATACTGCAGATAGCAAGATATACATTTCATGATTTAAAAAGGAAAATGGTACTTGAGGATGTATATGACACATTTGTTTTGGAAAAGGGTTCTATTGATACTTATAATGAGTTGTCTTGAAGAATAGACATAATTAGGTATTAAGATAACTAATATGGATATAAATTCGAGTGAGGTATATTTTTTTACTGTAATTTTATTGCCAATTGATTTTATGGTTTGACTTCTTGAGTTTTCTTAAATAGATAAATAAGTTATTGTTAGTCCATAAGGTTAAGGTTAAGGAAACCGCTCATTAGTTGCAGATGATGGCTAACGTCAGATAGGACAACCATTAGCCAGAGACACCGCAATCGGAATCACACAGGAGACTAAGGTCAATCGGAATCACACAGGAGACTAAGGTCAAACATGACTGGAAAACGTCTGGTGGGATCCACGACAAACGAGAGGTTGAAGAGAGCAATTATGGAACCCAGAAGGACAACGGGACGGCAGAAGCTGAACGTAAGTTGCGTAAGACTAGATCTAATTAGTATAATTATTAGACTATGATAAGGTACCTTAGTTTAGAAAGTTATGGCAAACTAGGTAGTTAAATTGGCCAAGGAATCATGAGCAGTCAATCAAGGCTAGGGCTGACTGCGACGTCCTGCAAAGGACCCACATCTAACTAGCTAGCTAACTATAATAGTAGTCTAAACAAGGAAGCATTGGCAAACTACTGAACGTTAACCCGCTAAGGAATCACGACCCGGCAAGGATCAGGACTGAATGCGACGTCCTGCAAATGGCCTATATCTAAATGGCTGAAATAGAGTGATGGGAGTCAAATTAATCGATTAGATTAGCTGAGTGTCGATAAACTATGTATGTATATGTAAACTAAGCAAATAGACGTACAAAATTAATGAGAACTAGGCGAGTGCAACAACATGTAATTATGGAACGAAAACCGTACACGGCGACCAAACACAGTAAACGGACAGAAGATAGGAAGGCACTCGCGCCCACTAGGTCAACCAGACAATACAAAACAGGTGGACGGACCAGGACAAGTAATTACAACCTCGGCCAGAAACGACGGCACGGGATGGAATGTGTGTCTTTTGTTTGCTAGACAGAGGTGAAGCGGGGTCGTGTTTCTGTTGCTGTGTAGTTAAGGCGGAGAAAGGCTGGCCTTGCAAAGTACAGGCGGTGAGTTCAAATCTACTCGAAAGTCCGGGTAAATGGTTAAATACATTTAGGTTGGGTTTGACTGTAGTCGTCATATTGGGAGACAGGAAATAATAATGTTAGTTAAATATAAGTAGACGATAAATTACTGTGCTTAAAATACTGTTGTTAATTTATGTTATGGCTAAGATAGGAGTAGAAATAATGGGGATACATAATGATGATGTTGCTGATAAGGCTTAATACTAGTATAGATAAAGAAGCAATAAATGCTGGGGACTCTGTAGGTAGTGAAAGACTAAGGGTTATTCTGATATAACACTCACGGGTATTATTTTTATAATGTTTCAGGCATTGCCTGGGTAAACTGGAGATACCCAAGCATACCGGGCATATCTGAATGAACAGATATTCATCTGAACAAAATGGCCCCTGGGTATTCGGACTAAGTAAATGGGCCACTTATAGGCCTGCAGAACGGTTACTACGAGATAGACAGAAGGCCGGTGGAAATCCTAGCTCTAGTTCTTTGCTTCATGCGGTTAGTAGGTGGTAATAAGTAGCACTTCCCCAACATCCAGTTGCATGGCCTACTATATTATCTACCTCGCCCTTGTGACGTCATGCATTAATGTATTCTGCGTTGGCTATACAATATTTGTCTGTAACAGATGTAATGGTCACCTTATTTGGTTATGTTATGCTTTGTCACTCTGTTACTATTCAGAAGGAAATAAATATATGTTTGAGTTGCCTTTCATTTCGACTTGTCAATCTGAGATTGTGTAGATTAGAGTAGTTTAGAGACATTGTGAGGTGGACTGTACATCTCCTCTATAACCTGACATACACCTCGAGACATTGATGGTGCAATAGTATAATTAACTATTGTTCTCACGCGGAGACACGGACCTAATCTGTCCTATCCCTTATCTATCTTCCTTTATCTCATTTTATCCTTCTCTCTCTCTCCCTCTTTCTTTATTATCAAAAGATAGTGCGTTGTATGCAGAGTTCGACCGAGGAACGACCTTTTAGGCTTCACACTATTTCAATCATTTCCCTCAATTCCCTCTTCTTTCTCTTCTCTCATGAGGGGGGTATGAGAGGGCATAAGAGGGCATTATGGGACGTGAGGGGCATTTGGGGGCATTAGGGGGTACGAGGGGGCATTAGGCGGCATGAGGGGGTATTAGGGGACACGAGGGGGCATTAGGCGGCATTAGGGGGCATGAGAGGGTATCAATGGGGTATCAGGGGGCATGAGAGGGTATCAATGGGGTATCAAGGGGCATGAGAGGGTATCAATGGGGTATCAGGGGCATGAGAGGGTATCAATGGGGTATCAATGGGGTATCAGGGGGCATGAGAGGGTATCAATGGGGTATCAGGGGGCATGAGAGGGTATCAATGGGGTATCAATGGGGTATCAGGGGGCATGAGAGGGTATCAATGGGGTATCAGGGGGCATGAGAGGGTATCAATGGGGTATCAGGGGGCATGAGAGGGTATCAATGGGGTATCAGGGGGCATGAGAGGGTATCAATGGGGTATCAGGGGGCATGAGAGGGTATCAATGGGGTATCAGGGGGCATGAGAGGGTATCAATGGGGTATCAGGGGGCATGAGAGGGTATCAATGGGGTATCAGGGGGCATGAGAGGGTATCAATGGGGTATCAGGGGGCATGAGAGGGTATCAATGGGGTATCAGGGGGCATGAGAGGGTATCAATGGGGTATCAGGGGGCATGAGAGGGTATCAATGGGGTATCAGGGGGCATGAGAGGGTATCAATGGGGTATCAGGGGGCATGAGAGGGTATCAATGGGGTATCAGGGGGCATGAGAGGGTATCAATGGGGTATCAGGGGGCATGAGAGGGTATCAATGGGGTATCAGGGGGCATGAGAGGGTATCAATGGGGTATCAGGGGGCATGAGAGGGTATCAATGGGGTATCAGGGGGCATGAGAGGGTATCAATGGGGTATCAGGGGGCATGAGAGGGTATCAATGGGGTATCAGGGGGCATGAGAGGGTATCAATGGGGTATCAGGGGGCATGAGAGGGTATCAATGGGGTATCAGGGGGCATGAGAGGGTATCAATGGGGTATCAGGGGGCATGAGAGGGTATCAATGGGGTATCAGGGGGCAAGAGAGGGTATCAATGGGGTATCAGGGGGCATGAGAGGGTATCAATGGGGTATCAGGGGGCATGAGAGGGTATCAATGGGGTATCAGGGGGCATGAGAGGGTATCAATGGGGTATCAGGGAGCATGAGAGGGTATCAATGGGGTATCAGGGGGCATGAGAGGGTATCAATGGGGTATCAATGGGGTATCAGGGGGCATGAGAGGGTATCAATGGGGTATCAATGGGGTATCAATGGGGTATCAATAGGGTATCAATGGGGTATCAATGGGGTATCAATGGGGTATCAGGGGGCATAAGAGGGTATCAATGGGGTATCAGGGGGCATGAGAGGGTATCAATGGGGTATCAGGGGGCATGAGAGGGTATCAATGGGGTATCAAGGGGCATGAGAGGGTATCAATGGGGTATCAGGGGGCATGAGAGGGTATCAATGGGGTATCAGGGTGCATGAGAGGGTATCAATGGGGTATCAAGGGGCATGAGAGGGTATCAATGGGGTATCAGGGGGCATGAGAGGGTATCAATGGGGTATCAAGGGGCATGAGAGGGTATCAATGGGGTATCAGGGGGCATGAGAGGGTATCAATGGGGTATCAGGGGGCATGAGAGGGTATAATGGGGTATCAAGGGGCATAAGAGGGTATCAATGGGGTATCAGGGGGCATGAGAGGGTATCAATGGGGTATCAAGGGGCATGAGAGGGTATCAATGGGGTATCAAGGGGCATGAGAGGGTATCAATGGGGTATCAGGGGGCATGAGAGGGTATCAATGGGGTATCAGGGGGCATGAGAGGGTATCAATGGGGTATCAGGGGGCATGAGAGGGTATCAATTGGGTATCAGGGAGCATGAGAGGGTATCAATGGGGTATCAGGGGGCATGAGAGGGTATCAATGGGGTATCAATGGGGTATCAATGGGGTATCAATGGGGTATCAATGGGGTATCAATGGGGTATCAATGGGGTATCAGGGGGCATAAGAGGGTATCAATGGGGTATCAATGGGGTATCAATGGGGTATCAGGGGGCATGAGAGGGTATCAATGGGGTATCAGGGGGCATGAGAGGGTATCAATAGTATTAATGGGGTATCAGGGGGCATGAGAGGGTATCAATGGGGTATCAGGGGGCATGAGAGGGTATCAATGGGGTATCAGGGGGCATGAGAGGGTATCAATGGGGTATCAGGGGGCATGAGAGGGTATCAATGGGGTATCAGGGGGCATGAGAGGGTATCAATGGGGTATCAGGGGGCATGAGAGGGTATCAATGGGGTATCAGGGGGCATGAGAGGGTATCAATGGGGTATCAGGGGGCATGAGAGGGTATCAATGGGGTATCAGGGGGCATGAGAGGGTATCAATGGGGTATCAGGGGGCATGAGAGGGTATCAATGGGGTATCAGGGGGCATGAGAGGGTATCAATGGGGTATCAGGGGGCATGAGAGGGTATCAATGGGGTATCAGGGGGCATGAGAGGGTATCAATGGGGTTTCAGGGGGCATGAGAGGGTATCAATGGGGTATCAGGGGGCATGAGAGGGTATCAATGGGGTATCAGGGGGCATGAGAGGGTATCAATGGGGTATCAGGGGGCATGAGAGGGTATCAATGGGGTATCAGGGGGCATGAGAGGGTATCAATGGGGTATCAGGGGGCATGAGAGGGTATCAATGGGGTATCAGGGGGCATGAGAGGGTATCAATGGGGTATCAGGGGGCATGAGAGGGTATCAATGGGGTATCAGGGGGCATGAGAGGGTATCAATGGGGTATCAGGGGGCATGAGAGGGTATCAATGGGGTATCAGGGGGCATGAGAGGGTATCAATGGGGTATCAGGGGGCATGAGAGGGTATCAATGGGGTATCAGGGGGCATGAGAGGGTATCAATGGGGTATCAGGGGGCATGAGAGGGTATCAATGGGGTATCAGGGGGCATGAGAGGGTATCAATGGGGTATCAGGGGGCATGAGAGGGTATCAATGGGGTATCAGGGGGCATGAGAGGGTATCAATGGGGTATCAGGGGGCATGAGAGGGTATCAATGGGGTATCAGGGGACATGAGAGGGTATCAATGGGGTATCAGGGGGCATGAGAGGGTATCAATGGGGTATCAGGGAGCATGAGAGGGTATCAATGGGGTATCAGGGGGCATGAGAGGGTATCAATTGGGTATCAATGGGGTATCAGGGGGCATGAGAGGGTATCAATGGGGTATCAATGGGGTATCAATGGGGTATCAATGGGGTATCAATGGGGTATCAATGGGGTATCAATGGGGTATCAGGGGCATAAGAGGGTATCAATGGGGTATCAATGGGGTATCAATGGGGTATCAGGGGGCATGAGAGGGTATCAATGGGGTATCAGGGGGCATGAGAGGGTATCAATGGTATCAATGGGATATCAGGGGGCATGAGAGGGTATCAATGGGGTATCAGGGGGCATGAGAGGGTATCAATGGGGTATCAGGGGGCATGAGAGGGTATCAATGGGGTATCAGGGGGCATGAGAGGGTATCAATGGGGTATCAGGGGGCATGAGAGGGTATCAATGGGGTATCAGGGGGCATGAGAGGGTATCAATGGGGTATCAGGGGGCATGAGAGGGTATCAATGGGGTATCAGGGGGCATGGGAGGGTATCAATGGGGTATCAGGGGGCATGAGAGGGTATCAATGGGGTATCAGGGGGCATGAGAGGGTATCAACGGGGTATTAGGAGGCATGAGAGGGTATCAATGGGGTATCAATGGGGTATCAGGTGGCATGAGAGGGTATCAATGGGGTATCAATGGGGTATCAATGGGGTATCAATGGGGTATCAATGGGGTATCAATGGGGTATCAGGGGGCATGAGAGGGTATCAATGGGGTATCAGGGGGCATGAGCGGGTATCAATGGGGTATCAGGGGGCATGAGAGGGTATCAATGGGGTATCAATGGGGTATCAATGGGGTATCAATGGGGTATCAGGGGGCATGAGAGGGTATCAATGGGGTATCAGGGGGCATGAGCGGGTATCAATGGGGTATCAATGGGGTATCAGGGGGCATGAGAGGGTATCAATGGGGTATCAATGGGGTATCAGGGGGCATGAGAGGGTATCAATGGGGTATCAGGGGGCATGAGAGGGTATCAATGGGGTATCAGGGGGCATGAGAGGGTATCAATTGGGTATCAGTGGGCATGAGAGGGTATCAATGGGGTATCAATGGGGTATCAGGGGGCATGAGAGGGTATCAACGGGGTATCAATGGGGTATCAATGGGGTATCAATGGGGTATCAATGGGGTATCAATGGGGTATCAATGGGGTATCAGGGGGCATGAGAGGGTATCAATGGGGTATCAATGGGGTATCAATGGGGTATCAGGGGGCATGAGAGGGTATCAATGGGGTATCAGGGGGCATGAGAGGGTATCAATGGGGTATCAATGGGGTATCAGGGGGCATGAGAGGGTATCAATGGGGTATCAATGGGGTATCAGGGGGCATGAGAGGGTATCAATGGAGTATCAGGGGGCATGAGAGGGTATCAATGGGGTATCAGGGGGCATGAGAGGGTATCAATGGGGTATCAGGGGGCATGAGAGGGTATCAATGGGGTATCAGGGGGCATGAGAGGGTATCAATGGGGTATCAGGGGGCATGAGAGGGTATCAATGGGTTATCAGGGGGCATGAGAGGGTATCAATGGGGTATCAGGGGGCATGAGAGGGTATCAATGGGGTATCAGGGGGCATGAGAGGGTATCAATTGGGTATCAGTGGGCATGAGAGGGTATCAATGGGGTATCAATGGGGTATCAGGGGGCATGAGAGGGTATCAATGGGGTATCAATGGGGTATCAATGGGGTATCAATGGGGTATCAATGGGGTATCAATGGGGTATCAATGGGGTATCAGGGGGCATGAGAGGGTATCAATGGGGTATCAATGGGGTATCAATGGGGTATCAGGGGGCATGAGAGGGTATCAATGGGGTATCAGGGGGCATGAGAGGGTATCAATGGGGTATCAATGGGGTATCAGGGGGCATGAGAGGGTATCAATGGGGTATCAATGGGGTATCAGGGGGCATGAGAGGGTATCAATGGAGTATCAGGGGGCATGAGAGGGTATCAATGGGGTATCAGGGGGCATGAGAGGGTATCAATGGGGTATCAGGGGGCATGAGAGGGTATCAATGGGGTATCAGGGGGCATGAGAGGGTATCAATGGGGTATCAGGGGGCATGAGAGGGTATCAATGGGGTATCAGGGGGCATGAGAGGGTATCAATGGGGTATCAGGGGGCATGAGAGGGTATCAATGGGGTATCAGGGGGCACGAGAGGGTATCAATGGAGTATCAGGGAGCATGAGAGGGTATCAATGGGGTATCAGGGGCATGAGAGGGTATCAATGGGGTATCAGGGGGCATGATAGGGTATCAATGGGGTATCAGGGGGCATGAGAGGGTATCAATGGGGTATCAGGGGGCATGATAGGGTATCAATGGGGTATCAGGGGGCATGAGAGAGTATCAATGGGGTATCAGGGGGCATGAGAGGGTATCAATGGGGTATCAATGGGGTATCAATGGGGTATCAATGGGGTATCAATGGGGTATCAATGGGGTATCAGGGGGCATAAGAGGGTATCAATGTGGTATTAATGGGGTATCAATGGAGTATCAGGGGGTATCAATTGGGTATCAATGGAGTATCAATGGGGTATCCGGGGGCATGAGAGGGTATCAATGGAGTATCAATGGGGTATCAAGGGGCATGAGAGGGTATCAATGGGGTATCAAGGGGCATGAGAGGGTATCAATGGGGTATCAGGGGGCATGAGAGGGTATCAATGGGGTATCAGGGGGCATGAGAGGGTATCAATGGGGTATCAGGGGGCATGAGAGGGTATCAATTGGGTATCAGGGAGCATGAGAGGGTATCAATGGGGTATCAGGGGGCATGAGAGGGTATCAATGGGGTATCAATGGGGTATCAATGGGGTATCAATGGGGTATCAATGGGGTATCAATGGGGTATCAATGGGGTATCAGGGGGCATAAGAGGGTATCAATGGGGTATCAATGGGGTATCAATGGGGTATCAGGGGGCATGAGAGGGTATCAATGGGGTATCAGGGGGCATGAGAGGGTATCAATAGTATTAATGGGGTATCAGGGGGCATGAGAGGGTATCAATGGGGTATCAGGGGGCATGAGAGGGTATCAATGGGGTATCAGGGGGCATGAGAGGGTATCAATGGGGTATCAGGGGGCATGAGAGGGTATCAATGGGGTATCAGGGGGCATGAGAGGGTATCAATGGGGTATCAGGGGGCATGAGAGGGTATCAATGGGGTATCAGGGGGCATGAGAGGGTATCAATGGGGTATCAGGGGGCATGAGAGGGTATCAATGGGGTATCAGGGGGCATGAGAGGGTATCAATGGGGTATCAGGGGGCATGAGAGGGTATCAATGGGGTATCAGGGGGCATGAGAGGGTATCAATGGGGTATCAGGGGGCATGAGAGGGTATCAATGGGGTATCAGGGGGCATGAGAGGGTATCAATGGGGTTTCAGGGGGCATGAGAGGGTATCAATGGGGTATCAGGGGGCATGAGAGGGTATCAATGGGGTATCAGGGGGCATGAGAGGGTATCAATGGGGTATCAGGGGGCATGAGAGGGTATCAATGGGGTATCAGGGGGCATGAGAGGGTATCAATGGGGTATCAGGGGGCATGAGAGGGTATCAATGGGGTATCAGGGGGCATGAGAGGGTATCAATGGGGTATCAGGGGGCATGAGAGGGTATCAATGGGGTATCAGGGGGCATGAGAGGGTATCAATGGGGTATCAGGGGGCATGAGAGGGTATCAATGGGGTATCAGGGGGCATGAGAGGGTATCAATGGGGTATCAGGGGGCATGAGAGGGTATCAATGGGGTATCAGGGGGCATGAGAGGGTATCAATGGGGTATCAGGGGGCATGAGAGGGTATCAATGGGGTATCAGGGGGCATGAGAGGGTATCAATGGGGTATCAGGGGGCATGAGAGGGTATCAATGGGGTATCAGGGGGCATGAGAGGGTATCAATGGGGTATCAGGGGGCATGAGAGGGTATCAATGGGGTATCAGGGGACATGAGAGGGTATCAATGGGGTATCAGGGGGCATGAGAGGGTATCAATGGGGTATCAGGGAGCATGAGAGGGTATCAATGGGGTATCAGGGGGCATGAGAGGGTATCAATTGGGTATCAATGGGGTATCAGGGGGCATGAGAGGGTATCAATGGGGTATCAATGGGGTATCAATGGGGTATCAATGGGGTATCAATGGGGTATCAATGGGGTATCAATGGGGTATCAGGGGCATAAGAGGGTATCAATGGGGTATCAATGGGGTATCAATGGGGTATCAGGGGGCATGAGAGGGTATCAATGGGGTATCAGGGGGCATGAGAGGGTATCAATGGTATCAATGGGATATCAGGGGGCATGAGAGGGTATCAATGGGGTATCAGGGGGCATGAGAGGGTATCAATGGGGTATCAGGGGGCATGAGAGGGTATCAATGGGGTATCAGGGGGCATGAGAGGGTATCAATGGGGTATCAGGGGGCATGAGAGGGTATCAATGGGGTATCAGGGGGCATGAGAGGGTATCAATGGGGTATCAGGGGGCATGAGAGGGTATCAATGGGGTATCAGGGGGCATGGGAGGGTATCAATGGGGTATCAGGGGGCATGAGAGGGTATCAATGGGGTATCAGGGGGCATGAGAGGGTATCAACGGGGTATTAGGAGGCATGAGAGGGTATCAATGGGGTATCAATGGGGTATCAGGTGGCATGAGAGGGTATCAATGGGGTATCAATGGGGTATCAATGGGGTATCAATGGGGTATCAATGGGGTATCAATGGGGTATCAGGGGGCATGAGAGGGTATCAATGGGGTATCAGGGGGCATGAGCGGGTATCAATGGGGTATCAGGGGGCATGAGAGGGTATCAATGGGGTATCAATGGGGTATCAATGGGGTATCAATGGGGTATCAGGGGGCATGAGAGGGTATCAATGGGGTATCAGGGGGCATGAGCGGGTATCAATGGGGTATCAATGGGGTATCAGGGGGCATGAGAGGGTATCAATGGGGTATCAATGGGGTATCAGGGGGCATGAGAGGGTATCAATGGGGTATCAGGGGGCATGAGAGGGTATCAATGGGGTATCAGGGGGCATGAGAGGGTATCAATTGGGTATCAGTGGGCATGAGAGGGTATCAATGGGGTATCAATGGGGTATCAGGGGGCATGAGAGGGTATCAACGGGGTATCAATGGGGTATCAATGGGGTATCAATGGGGTATCAATGGGGTATCAATGGGGTATCAATGGGGTATCAGGGGGCATGAGAGGGTATCAATGGGGTATCAATGGGGTATCAATGGGGTATCAGGGGGCATGAGAGGGTATCAATGGGGTATCAGGGGGCATGAGAGGGTATCAATGGGGTATCAATGGGGTATCAGGGGGCATGAGAGGGTATCAATGGGGTATCAATGGGGTATCAGGGGGCATGAGAGGGTATCAATGGAGTATCAGGGGGCATGAGAGGGTATCAATGGGGTATCAGGGGGCATGAGAGGGTATCAATGGGGTATCAGGGGGCATGAGAGGGTATCAATGGGGTATCAGGGGGCATGAGAGGGTATCAATGGGGTATCAGGGGGCATGAGAGGGTATCAATGGGTTATCAGGGGGCATGAGAGGGTATCAATGGGGTATCAGGGGGCATGAGAGGGTATCAATGGGGTATCAGGGGGCATGAGAGGGTATCAATTGGGTATCAGTGGGCATGAGAGGGTATCAATGGGGTATCAATGGGGTATCAGGGGGCATGAGAGGGTATCAATGGGGTATCAATGGGGTATCAATGGGGTATCAATGGGGTATCAATGGGGTATCAATGGGGTATCAATGGGGTATCAGGGGGCATGAGAGGGTATCAATGGGGTATCAATGGGGTATCAATGGGGTATCAGGGGGCATGAGAGGGTATCAATGGGGTATCAGGGGGCATGAGAGGGTATCAATGGGGTATCAATGGGGTATCAGGGGGCATGAGAGGGTATCAATGGGGTATCAATGGGGTATCAGGGGGCATGAGAGGGTATCAATGGAGTATCAGGGGGCATGAGAGGGTATCAATGGGGTATCAGGGGGCATGAGAGGGTATCAATGGGGTATCAGGGGGCATGAGAGGGTATCAATGGGGTATCAGGGGGCATGAGAGGGTATCAATGGGGTATCAGGGGGCATGAGAGGGTATCAATGGGGTATCAGGGGGCATGAGAGGGTATCAATGGGGTATCAGGGGGCATGAGAGGGTATCAATGGGGTATCAGGGGGCACGAGAGGGTATCAATGGAGTATCAGGGAGCATGAGAGGGTATCAATGGGGTATCAGGGGCATGAGAGGGTATCAATGGGGTATCAGGGGGCATGATAGGGTATCAATGGGGTATCAGGGGGCATGAGAGGGTATCAATGGGGTATCAGGGGGCATGATAGGGTATCAATGGGGTATCAGGGGGCATGAGAGAGTATCAATGGGGTATCAGGGGGCATGAGAGGGTATCAATGGGGTATCAATGGGGTATCAATGGGGTATCAATGGGGTATCAATGGGGTATCAATGGGGTATCAGGGGGCATAAGAGGGTATCAATGTGGTATTAATGGGGTATCAATGGAGTATCAGGGGGTATCAATTGGGTATCAATGGAGTATCAATGGGGTATCAGGGGGCATGAGAGGGTATCAATGGAGTATCAATGGGGTATCAGGGGGCATGAGAGGGTATCAATGGGGTATCAGGGGGCATGAGAGGGTATCAATGGGGTATCAATGGAGTATCAGGGGGCATGAGAGGGTATCAATGGGGTATCAATGGGGTATCAATGGAGTATCAGGGGGCATGAGAGGGTATCAATGGGGTATCAATGGGGTATCAATGGAGTATCAATGGGGTATCAGGGGGCATGAGAGGGTATCAATGGGGTATCAGGGGGCATGAGAGGGTATCAATGGGGTATCAATGGGGTATCAGGGGGCATGAGAGGGTATCAATGGGGTATCAATGGGGTATCAATTTGGTATCAATGGGGTATCAGGGGGCATGAGAGGGTATCAATGGGGTATCAATGGGGTATCAATGGGGTATCAATGGGGCATCAGGGGGCATGAGAGGGAATCAATGGGGTATCAGGGGGCATGAGAGGGTATCAATGGGGTATCAATGGGGTATCAGGGGGCATGAGAGAGTATCAATGGGGTATGAGGGGGCATGAGAGGGTATCAATGGGGTATCAATGGGGTATCAGGGGGCATGAGAGGGTATCAATGGGGTATCAATGGGGTATCAATGGGGTATCAATGGGGTATCAGGGGGCATGAGTCGGGAGAAATAACGCGCGGGGATGAGGGCCGCATTGTTCCAAGGACGTGCTACACCCTGGTGCAACCCCCCCCCACCTCCACACTCCACCTCCCCCCCCACCTCCACACTCCACCTCCCCCCCCCATCTCCACACTCCACCTCCCCCCCCCCACCTCCACACTCCACCTCCCCCCCCACCTCCACACTCCACCTCTCATCCTTTCATCCTCATCTTTTGCGTTATAATCGTCTTTCTTTATCCTTCTGCCCTCGCCGTGAAGCGTGACAGAGTTAGGCCGATGTTTGGCTTGTCTTGTTGCTTGTACGAACGTCATATTTGATGTCTATCTAGACAACTCTCTCCCAGTCTCCTCTCTATCTAGACAACTCTCTCCCAGTCTCCTCTCTATCTAGCCAACTCTATCCCAGTCTCCTCTCTATCTAGCCAACTCTCTTCAAGTCTCCTCTCTATCTAGCCAACTCTCTCCCAGTCTCCTCTCTATCTAGCCAACTCTCTTCCAGTCTCCTCTCTATCTAGCCAACTCTCTTCAAGTCTCCTCTCTATCTAGCCAACTCTCTCCCAGTCTCCTCTCTATCTAGCCAACTCTCTTCCAGTCTCCTCTCTATCTAGCCAACTCTCTTCAAGTCTCCTCTCTATCTAGCCAACTCTCTCCCAGTCTCCTCTCTATCTAGCCAACTCTCTCCAACTCTCCTCTCTATCTAGCCAACTCTTTCCAAGTCTCCTCTCTATCTAGCCAACTCTCTCCCAGTCTCCTCTCTATCTAGCCAACTCTCTCCCAGTCTCCTCTCTATCTAGCCAACTATCTCCCAGTCTCCTCTCTATCTAGCCAACTCTCTCCCAGTCTCCTCTTTATCTAGCCAACTCTCTCCCAGTCTCCTGTCTATCTAGCCAACTCTCTCCCAGTCTCCTCTCTATCTAGCCAACTCTCTCCCAGTCTCCTCTTTATCTAGCCAACTCTCTCCCAGTCTCCTCTCTATCTAGCCAACTCTCTCCCAGTCTCCTCTCTATCTAGCCAACTCTCTCCAACTCTCCTCTCTATCTAGAAAACTCTCTCCCAGTCTCCTCTTTATCTAGCCAACTCTCTCCCAGTCTCCTCTCTATCTAGCCAACTCTCTCCCAGTCTCCTCTCTATCTAGCCAACTCTCTCCAACTCTCCTCTCTATCCAGCCAACACTCTCCCAGTCTCCTCTTTATCTAGCCAACTCTCTCCCAGTCTCCTCTCTATCTAGCCAACTCTCTCCAACTCTCCTCTCTATCTAGCCAACTCTCTCCCAGTCTCCTCTCTATTTAGTCAACTCTCTCCCAGTCTCCTCTCTATCTAGCCAACTCTCTCCAACTCTCCTCTCTATCTAGCCAACTCTCTCCCAGTCTCCTCTCTATTTAGTCAACTCTCTTCCAGTCTCCTCTCTATCTAGCCAACTCTCTCCCAGTCTCCTCTCTATCTAGCCAACTCTTTCCCAGTCTCCTCTCTATCCAGCCAACTCTCTCCCAATCTCCACTCTATCCAGCCAACTCTCTTTCAGTCTCCTCTCTATCTAGCCAACTCTCTCCCAGTCTCCTCTCTATTTAGCCAACTCTCTCCCTGTCTCCTCTCTAACTAGCCAACTCTCTCCCAGTCTCCTCTCTATCTAGCCAACTATCTCCCAGTCTCCTCTCTATCTAGCCAACTCTCTCCCTGTCTCCTCTCTATCTAGCCAACTCTCTCCCAGTCTCCTCTCTATCCAGCCAACTCTCTCCCAGTCTCCTCTCTATCTAGCCAACTCTCTCCCAGTCTCCTCTCTATCTAGCCAACTCTCTCCCTGTCTCCTCTCTATCTAGCCAACTCTCTCCCAGTCTCCTCTCTATCCAGCCAACTCTCTCCCAGTCTCCTCTCTATCTAGCCAACTCTCTTCAAGTCTCCTCTCTATTAAGCCAACTCTATCCCAGTCTCCTCTCTATCTAGCCAACTCTCTTCAAGTCTCCTCTCTATCACGCCAACTCTCTCCAAGTCTCCTCTCTATCCAGCCAACTCTCTCCAAGTCTCCTCTCTATCTAGCCAACTCTCTCCAAGTCTCCTCTCTATCCAGCCAACTTTCTCCAAGTCTCCTCTCTATCTAGCCAACTCTCTCCCAGTCTCCTCTCTATCTAGCCAACTCTCTCCAAGTCTCCTCTCTATCCAGCCAACTCTTTCCAAGTCTCCTCTCTATCTAGCCAACTCTCTCCCAGTCTCCTCTCTATCTAGCCAACTCTCTCCCAGTCTCCTCTCTATCTAGCCAACTCTCTCCCAGTCTCCTCTCTATCTAGCCAACTCTCTCCCAGTCTCCTCTCTATCTAGCCAATTCTCTCCCAGTCTCCTCTCTATCTAGCCAACTCTCTCCCAGTCTCCTCTCTATCTAGCCAACTCTCTCCCAGTCTCCTCTCTATCTAGCCAACTCTCTCCCAGTCTCCTCTCTATCTAGCCAACTCTCTCTCAGTCTCCTCTCTATCTAGCCAACTCTCTCCCAGTCTCCTCTCTATGTAGCCAACTCTCTCCCAGTCTCCTCTCTATCTAGCCAACTCCCTCCAAGTCTCCTCTGTATCTAGCCAACTCTCTCCCAGTCTCCTCTGTATCTAGCCAACTCTCTCCCAGTCTCCTCTCTATCTAGCCAACTCTCTCCACAGTATTGGCGAGTGTGAAATAGCATGACACAGTATTAAGGAGTGTGAAATAGCGTAACACAGAATTGGGGAGTGTGAAATAGCATAAAACAGTGTTGGAGAGTGTGAAATAGCATAAAACAGTGTTGGAGAGTGTGAAATAGCATGACACAGTATTGAGGAGTGTGAAATAGCATGACACAGTATTGGAGAGTGTGAAATAGCATGACACAGAATTGGGGAGTGTGAAATAGCATGACACAGTGTTGGAGGATGTGAAATACGATGTGAAATAGCATGTGAAATAACATGATCAGTACGGGCAAGGGGGCATTCAAGAATGTAACGAAGAAGAAGTGAAAGAAACAACAAGCAAATATGGACGGAGCAAATGTTGTTTATGCCAGGTTTCACAAGCAAATATGGACGGAGGAAATGTTGTTTATGCCAGGTTTCACAAGCAAATATGAACGGAGGAAATGTTGTTTATGCCAGGTTTCACACACAACAGTTTCAGGGGGAAATGTTTTAGAAACAGCCGCAGACAAACACAGAACACACTGGTAGCCGCTTGCAGGAGCGCCGTGCTCATAGGCAGAAGCTAGACAGAGCTTATCTGACGCCGAGTGATGCAGGCAGTCAAGTCTGCAATCTCCCAGACACATATTGGGCATCACAGTGTGGCTACTGACATGTGACACCACTTGCCATTGCCTTCTCCACCACGTCACCGGTGGCATATGGGGGTAGGGGGGGCAGGGAGCGGTGCCGGGGGAGGGGGAGGATACATCAAGGGTAGATGAGAGAGAGAGAGACATTAACACTGTCGAATTATATGTGTGTGGGTGTGTGTGGGTGTAGTTGTGTTTGGGTGTGAGTGTATGTGGGTGTGTATATGTGTGTGTGGGTGTGTGTGGAGATACAGATCGAGAGTAAGAGAGAGAGAAAGAGAGAGAGAAAGAGAGAGAGAGAGAGAGAGAAAGAGAGAGAGAGAGAAAGAGAGAGAGAAAAAGAGAGAGAGAGAGAGAGAGAGAGAGAGAGAGAGAGAGAGAGATGTGAGGGAAATAGCGTATACACAGAATGAAACATTTATACCGAAGATAAAAGAGAGGTACAAGAAATAGAAAGAAGTGTAGCGAGCGGAAGAAGAAGTAGAGAGAGAGAGAGAGAGAGAGAGAGAGAGAGAGAGAGAGAGAGAGAGAGAGAAAGACACAGAGAGAGACAGAGACAGAGAGAGACAGAGAGAGAGACAGAGAGAGACAGAGACAGAGAGAAACAGATAGAGAGAGACAGAGACAGAGAGAGAGAGATACAGAGACAGAGAGAGACAGAGACAGAGAGAGCGAGAGACAGAGAGAGACAGAGAGTGAGAGACAGAGACAGAGAGAGACAGAGACAGAGAGAGACAGAGAGAGACAGAGACAGAGAGAGACAGAGAGAGACAGAGAGACAGAGACAGAGAGACAGAGACAGAGAGAGACAGAGACAGAGAGACAGAGAGAGACAGAGAGACAGAGACAGAGAGAGAGACAGAGAGAGACAGACAGAGACAGACAGAGAGACAGAGAGAGAGAGACAGAGTGAGACAGACAGAGAGAGAGACAGAGACAGAGAGAGAAAGAGTAGGTGATGAAGACACCTCAACACACAATTGATTTACTATGTCGTGACTGTCCATGTCTGTGTGAACATTGATTTACTATGTTGTGACTGTCCATGTCTGTGTGTAATTTGAGACATGTGGAGAGTATCAATGCAGGTGTGAGAAATCTTGTTCGATGCGGTGACTAGTCATATAGGTGCTGATCATTCATGTATGATGCGGCGTCTGTTTATGTCGGACTGAGCATTGAGATGATGTGGCTATCCATGTTTATGTGAAAATAGTGATACAATACTGTGACTATTCATATTGGTGTAAACATAGAGGTACAGTGAATTAACTTTCCATGTCGGTGTGAACATTGAGTTATGGTGATTTAACCACCCATGTCATTTAACTTCCTCATAGTTACAGTGAACACAAAGATACAGTGAATTAACTTTACATCTCGGTGTGAATATCGAGGTACCGTAAATTGACTATCCATGTCGGTGTGAAGATAGAGATACGCTGAACTGACTATTCATGTCGGTGTGAATATTGAGATATGATGAATTAACTATTTCTGTCGGTGTGAACACATGGCTACAGTGAATTAACTATCCATGTAGGAGTAAACACAAAAATACAGTGAATTAACTATCCATGTAGGAGTGAACACAAAAATACAGTGAATTAACTATCCATGTCAATGTGAACAAAGAGCTACAGTGATTTAACTATCGATGTCAGTGTAACCACATAGACACAGTGAATCAACTATCCATGTCAATGTGAACATACAAATACAGTGAATTAACTATCCATGTCGGTGTGAACACATAGATACAGTGAATTAACTATCCATGTTGGAGTGAACACATAAATACAGTGAATTAACTATCCATATCAGTGTAAACACATAGATACAGTGAATTAACTATGCATGTCGGTGTGAACATGGATATCTATGCCATTGTGGGGAGTGAGAGTAGAAACTGCCTACCTTAGACCGTTTACCTGTGACGACATTTCAATGATATTTAGATCTATACATAGAAGCTGCAGGGGCGGCGACCTCTAGCGGTATACGATGAACTGATGAATCGCAGCTATCCAAGAGAAACCCGGGGCTTGCACACAGGCAAACGTTAACCACATGGACAGTTTGTTGCAGGATAAAAGTCACTGTTGCGCATAAACACGGCACAGATAAATCACTGCTGCCGGAGCCGGCCTTATCTGATCAACCTTGATGATAATACGTGCCTCTGGCGGGAGAGCTTGGCGGTTGATCGTGGTCTAATCGCACACGCCGTTCTCGTGCTCGTGACGTGTTGAGTGCGCCTGCGAGCAACACACACATCAATCTGTCTGGTGGAGACAGCATCGACCTGACCACCCTCTGCTCCAGCTGTAAGGCAAACTGTTTATCTGGCCAGCAGCACGAGAATAGGTAGCGGTTCTCTCCGAGTCGGTAACTTACCGGGTATGTAAGCCGGTCGCTCAGAAAGCAATGGCAAACTACTGAGCGTAATCTTGCCAAGAAATCAACAATCAGCTGAAAGATGCTGATGTTGGCAGCGGTGTCCTGTAAATGATATGCGAAAAAAAGCCGTCACAAAGTTTCTCCCCTTCACGATTACAAATAGAAGCTTGACTGTCGATCATGCCGCTAGAAATGCAGTCCTGGAACTAAACTAACTATTCCACAAGTAGTCGTCTTCAAGTTTCTCTACTTCATGATTACACATAGAATCTTGACTGTCGATCACCCCGCTAGAAATGCAGTCCTGCCACTAAACTATCTATTCCACAAGTAGTTGTCTCTATAAGTTTCTCTACTTCATGATTACACATAGAAGCTTGACTGTCGGTCACCCCGCTAGAAATGCAGTCCTGGAACTAAACTAACTATTCCACAAGTAGTCGTCTTTAAGTTTCTCTACTTCATGATTACACATAGAAGCTTGACTGTCGATCACCCCGCTAGAAATGCAGTCCTGCCACTAAACTATCTATTCCACAAGTAGTCGTCTCTATAAGTTTCTCTACTTCATGATTACACATAGAAGCTTGACTGTCGGTCACCCCGGTAGAAATGCAGTCCTGCCACTAAACTATTTATTCCACAAGTAGTCGTCTCTATAAGTTTCTCTACTTCATGATTACACGTAGAATCTTGACTGTCGGTCACCCCGCTAGAAATGCAGTCCTGAAACTAAACTAACTATTCCACAAGTTGTCATCTTAAAGTTTCTCTACTTCACGATTACACATAGAATCTTGGCTGTCGGGATCTTCCGCTATAAATGTGTTTCATTCTTGACGTGAAATACTCCTGCTAGAAACGTTTACCAATGGTGAAATCAAATACTTGGCTAAAAACATATGTCTGTGAAGAAGTCAAACACTTGCGGTACAAACATCCGTCATTGAAGAAGTCAGTTACATGTTCTCAGAACATCTGTCTGTGAATAAGTCAAATGTTTGCGCTATAAACACATGTCTGTGAAGTAGTCACATAATTGCACTACAAACATCTGTCTGTGAAGAAGTCAAATAATTGCGCTACAAACATCTGTCTTTGAAGAAGTCAAATACTTCCACTTTAAACAACTGTGAAGAAGTCAAATACCTGGGCTAGAAACATCTGTCTGTCTGTGAAGAAGTCAATACTTCAGCTACAAAAACCTGTCTGTGAAGAAGACAGATAATTCCATTATAAACATCTGTCTTTAAAGATGTCAAAAACTTGCGCTAGAAACATCTGTCTTTGAAGAAGTCAAATACTTCAGCTACAAACATGTATCTGTGAAGTCAAATCCATTGGCCCAAGTCGTTCTCAGATTTCAGTGAGAGGTATTTTCTAATCTGGTTTGGATCTATTCTCACTTAATAATTCTGTGATGTGAAATTCATATATATATATATATATATATATATATATTGCGTATAGTTAATGCAAACGGACATGACAAACTAGGAATTCTTATTGACAGACATGTGACTTGGAGATCTCGTGTTGACAGACTTGTGACTTAGAGATCTCGTGTTGACAGACATGTGACTTGGAGATCTCGTGTTGACAGACATGTGACTTGGAGATCTCGTGTTGACAGACGTGTGACTTGGAGATCTTGTGTTCATGTCTACATCAAGAAATTGGACAGACAATTCATGAACTTGCCAACATTCCTGGATGAAAACACCCCAACAACATTTTACATATCCCACACCGAAATATATTCTTGTTTCACAGGTTGGCATGGTTGCACCAGATCTAATATTAAAGGAATTTTTGTCTTCAAAAACCGTGCTCTTCATTTTGTCTCTGACATTAAGCACACCGAAAGCATCAGTTATATGGCCTTCTAATACTTTCTCACTTCGTCAAATTACATCATAAAATCCTATCTCAAAAGCTTCAAAATTACATTTCAGCATGGATTCAATCTGACGTTGCTAACAGCAAGCAGCCTAGTTTATTACATCTTATACCTAGATTATAATCGCACAAGACAAGTACGCCGTACTCTGCTGCGAGTTTATACAACTTACACTATCTTTCAGTCAACTTGCAAACTACAATGAGTTCCCACTCATGTAACAGCAAGCTGTTGCCAGACAAACTTCATACCGATCATACGGCTCCTAGAAATCACCTGGTATTACCATTTTAAAAAAAATCCATTAACTTATCCATTACCATTAACCACGCTTCAATATGCGCTTGTGTCTGTCTGTGTGTCTCAGCGTGTGTGTGTCTATGTGTCTAATTATGTGTCTGTATATGTAGGAAATCTGTGTACGTTCCCCTCCAAGACACCCCAGACTACCTGCTGCCGCTTCTTCTTGATCCCGTGTACAAAATATGAGTGTGTTGTTTCATTGTTGTTCTGCTGTTTGTCCATCAAGAATGATGACGACCATTCATTTCATCCAGTGGTGTTTGTCCATCAAGAATGATGACGACCATTCATTTCAGAGTACCATTGGATTTTTTAATGCTTCAGCTTTTCTGAATTCAAGATAAGTCCTTTCCTCCTTAGCTGGATCGCTGCAGCCCTCTTCCAACGGAAAGTAGTGTTTAGATGTGGCAGTTGGACTTCGGAACCAACAACAATATATCCTGGCCTACCACAAGAATCATCATTATCTCTGGTACTGTTTAACGCCTACACAGTGAGAATCACCAGTGAGCAGATCACTGGACCTAGCAGGACATTGTCATATGCCAACGATGTTTTAGTGTATCGTCAGGGTAAGGATAGAGATCGGGTTGCTGTGGAATTACAAACCGAATTCAATCGCATAAGTACTTGGTGTGATGAAGCTGGGGCAATGGTAAACCCAACAAAGGCAACAGTGACTTGGTTCTCGTTGAATAATCATATTGTCAACACTCCAACACCAACTGTAATGCTGTGTTCAGAGACGGTGGAAAGAACGCAGGCAATGAATTACCAGGGGATACGGTTTGATCGCAGCCTTGCTTATAATGAGCACATAGACCAGGTGATAACAAAGGCCAAGCGGGTTTTGGCTGCGATGCGGGTGATGGCGGCAGCAACTGTGAGCAGCGCCATCTATGTCTTCTCTACGAGGGGCTGGTCATGTCTGTTTTGGAGTATGCGATTGCGATCCTGACTCTCAGCCGTAAACAGATAGAAAGGATGCAACGGATACAGAACGAAGCTATGCGCATTATTCTTGGATGTACAAGAGATACAGCATGCAGGGCGATGCGCTACCTTCTTGATTTTCCAACCATTGAAGACAGAATACAAATTTGCAGAGCACGTGCCTACCTCAGAGTTAACGCAAACACACAACATCCACTGCATAGTGAAATTATGAAGGTGAAGGGCAGCAGGTTAAAAAGAGGACGGTCGTGGATGGGTCAAGCCGAAGACATTCTTCAACAGGTGTGTTCACAGGAGGACTTAGAACCTGGCGAGGAGTGGGTCCCAGTGCCAACAGAATTATGTAAGTCCTTTTCAGTTTGCATCAAACTAGACAGAAAAGCAGACAAGAAAATCCGGCTGCTGTTGAGGCTGAAGTACAAGAGTTGATTTTCGAGAATTCGTTAGACGGTGATGCTGTCATCTACACAGATGGGTCGGTCGTCCGACATGTGAGAAGCTCATGGGCCTTTACAGCTCGGGCCGGAGGGAGAATTGTGAAGGAGGACTCTGGTAAAGCATGTTGAGACCACAAGTAGCCTGACTATGGAAGTCATGGCAGTAAGTAAAGCAATAACATGGCTCGAGACACAGATAGTCACTAGGGCATGTTTCCTTACTCAATGAGCATGCTCAAGAGGATAGAGATGGGGTGGATCCGAAGAGAGTGGTTGCTGTCTCTAGAGCGGTCTCGGCTGGCAAAGATTAGTTTCATCTTCGTGCCAGGGCATGCGGGAGTACAAGGTAATGAGCGGGCTGACAAGCTCGCAGGTAAGGCTACTGTGGAGGGCGGACGTGCCATGGACCAGGCTGACATTCTGAATGCTCTACGAGAAGTAAGACTTTTGCGAGAACCAAGTGATGACTGTGAATCTAGAACCATGATCAGACTGCAAGAACAGCAAATTAAAAGAGATGTGGCCAAACAAGAACACTACGCAAAAAGCCAAAGAAGGTTGATAAACCAACACAGAACTGGTGTCGTTAGCCACTACACGTTGCGGGATTTGCTGAGGAGGGGATCCGAACACTTATGGACTGAATGATTTGATATGCAATGAGGATGATCTGTCGACTAACTAACTAAATAACTAACTAACTAACTAACTAACTAACTAACTAACTAACTAACTAACTAACTAACTAACTAACTAACTAACTAACTAACTAACCATAAAGTTAACAAAGACAAGGCATTTTCTACACTATATTAGAGGAACAATAATCAACTGCTCAAATATATCCATGACTTATTTATTAAGAGATTCCTGTCATTTCTATGCAAACAGGAGGACTTCCTTTTGAATCTGAGACTGCCATGGGGATAACATATTCCACACTGGAACAATATCAGTGACTATGTCTGTCATATTTCACTGGAACAATATCAGTGACTATGTCTGTCATATTTCACTGGAACAATATCAGTGACTATGTCTGTCATATTTCACTGGAACAATATCAGTGACTATGTCTGTCATATTTCACTGGAACAATATCAGTGACTATGTCTGTCATATTTCACTGGAACAATATCAGTGACTATGTCTGTCATATTTCACTGGAACAATATCAGTGACTATGTCTGTCATATTTCACTGGAACAATATCAGTGACTATGTCTGTCATATTTCACTGGAACAATATCAGTGACTATGTCTGTCATATTTCACTGGAACAATATCAGTGACTATGTCTGTCATATTTCACTGGAACAATATCAGTGACTATGTCTGTCATATTTCAGCCAAACTATGACTCGTTTACTCATTTCATATGATATAGACCTCCACAGTATGCACCTGGCGAGATGTGTGTCTGTGTGTGTGTGTGTATGTGTGTGGCCGGACATCAGCGTGTGGCCAGCGACGCTGTGTTTGGGAGAGTGGAGGGGCCGGGGCTGTGCGACATTGCCGACAGAAAGCGCCCGTACACATATTGCATGCGGCACTGTCAGGTCCGTAGACTGATGGGGTGCGACATCTGGCAGCGCCCGTGTGTGGCCCATAGGGAGAGCACAGACGAGAAACACGGTGACTGCCCATGCATGTCGTGGGAGCCTACAGAGGGTCGGCCTAGGACTGGCTTCCTCATTTCGTAGACAAATGTAGCTGTCACATGAGAGCTTGACCTGAGTTGGTGGAGTGCCAACATGAGAGCTTGACCTGAGTTGGTGGAGTGCCAACATGAGAGCTTGACCTGAGTTGGTGGAGTGCCAACATGAGAGCTTGACGTGAGTTGGTGGAGTGCCAACATGAGAGCTTGACCTGAGTTGGTGGAGTGCCAACATGAGAGCTTGACCTGAGTTGGTGGAGTGCCAACATGAGAGCTTGACGTGTGTTGGTGGAGTGGGAACATGAGAGCTTGACGTGAGTTGGTGGAGTGCCAACATGAGAGCTTGACGTGAGTTGGTGGAGTGGGAACATGAGAGCTTGACGTGATTTGGTGGAGTGCCAACATGAGAGCTTGACGTGAGTTGGTGGAGTGCCAACATGAGAGCTTGACCTGAGTTGGTGGAGTGCCAACATGGGAGCTTGACCTGAGTTGGTGGAGTGCCAACATGAGAGCTTGACCTGAGTTGGTGGAGTGCCAACATGAGAGCTTGACCTGAGTTGGTGGAGTGCCAACATGAGAGCTTGACGTGTGTTGGTGGAGTGGGAACATGAGAGCTTGACGTGAGTTGGTGGAGTGCCAACATGAGAGCTTGACGTGAGTTGGTGGAGTGGGAACACGAGAGCTTGACGTGATTTGGTGGAGTGCCAACATGAGAGCTTGACGTGAGTTGGTGGAGTGCCAACGGTCCACTGGAGGATCAGGACAGCACCTGAATGAAACACCACTGTATGTTCGCACCACCAGATGTTCACATCTTCTGATGTTCACACCACCAGATGTTCACACCGCCTGATGTTCACACCCCCTGAAGTTCACACCACCATGTGTTCATACATCCAGATGTTCACACCACCAGATGTTCACACCTCCTGTTGTTCACACCACCAGATGTTCACACGACTAGATGTTCGCAACACTAGATATTCACACTACCATATGTTCACACGACTAGATTTTCACACGAATAGATGTTCACACTACCATATGTACACACTACCAGATGTTCACGCGACTAGATGTTCACACAACCAGATGGTCACACCGCCTGATGTTCATACGACTAGATGTTCACACGACTAGATGTTCGCAACACTAGATATTCACACGACTAGATGTTCACAGCACCAGATGTTCCAACTTCTAGATGTTCACACCAACAGATGTTCACACCACCAGATGTTCACACCACCAGATGTTCACACCATCTGATGTTCCCTTTCTCGGGCATTCTCTTAGTCTAGTATCACATCGTCTGCGATACAGCGCCCGAGCTGGTAACTGGTGGTCTTGCCTTCTAGCGAGATGGCCGAACCATTCGATCTTCTGCCTTTCAATATGTAGCACAAGGCGTTGATCCCACAGTCTGTTGAATAACATACAGTCTTACTCGGTCTCGGATAGTTAAGTTGGCACCTATCCTCAAGCATCTCATCTCACAGATTTTGAGTTTGCGTAAGTGTGATTTGGATAATGCCCAATGTCTGATGATGACGATAAGTTTGGCATTGGTAGGATAGGGTTGGTGTGAATATGCTATCGATAATCTGTCGTTTTGCGGACAAAGGTGTATTTGAATGTTTCAGTATGGAAGATAGTTAATAAATAAGGGCACCTGAATTTTGATATCTGGTTTTGATTTCTCTGTGTATTCTGCCATCATCCGCGATCATACTTCCGAGATATTTTAATTCGGTAACTCGTTTGAAGATTGTGTAGAAGAATTTTATAATGACATAGAATCTGCCTTAAAGAAATGTAAAAATTCAGAAATAAACATCATAATAGGGGACTTCAATGCAAAAGTAGGAAATCAAGGGGATAGATACACAGTAGGAAACTATGGTTTAGGAGAGAGAAATGAAAGAGGATACAGACTCGTAGAGTGGGCAAAAGAACAGGAAATGATTGTAGGAAACACCTGGTTCAAGCAACACCCTAGAAGATTATGGACATGGAGGAGTCCTGATAGCAGGATTAGAAACCAGATTGACTACATTCTGATTAGCAGAAGATTTAGAAACGCATTAACACTAGCAAAAACAGTTCCCAGTGCTGATTGTTATAGTGACCACAGATTACTCACAGGAACATTGAGGATAAAGTTGAAGAAAGTCAAGTATATAACAGGAAACACTAAATATGATTTGTGTACATTGAGTAATGACAAGGAAATACAAAACAAATTCAACATAGAAGTACAGAACAGATTTGAAATATTGTCTGATCTAGAGATCCTATTCCAGGATGTGGATGATCAATGGAAAACGTTGAAGAATTCAATCAATTTGGCTGCAGAAACAACTATTCCAAAATTAAAGAAGGTGGGTCGTAAGAAATGGATGACTGAAGACATTTTACACCTCATGGAAACAAGAAGACTCAACAAAAATAATTCTGTCAAATATGAAGAAATTCACAGACAAGTCAGAATATTATGTAAGGAGGCAAAAGAAGCATGGCTTGAGGAAAAGTGCTTAGAAATTGAAAACCAACACAACAGTCAAAATACCAAATTAGTGCACAAAAGAATTCAGGAACTTACTAATAAAAGAACAAGTACATCAACAGGGTGTCTAAAAACTGAAGATGGCAAAATCATAATATAAAAAGACCAGATTCTACATGTATGGACAGATTATGTGAAACACCTTTATGATGATAACAGAGAGGAACAGTATGCTATTAGATTTAATAATGAAGGACCAGCAATATTAAAGATGGAGGTTCAAAATGTTCTTAAGCATATGAAAGCTGGCAAGGCCCCCGGTGCAGATAACATCACAACAGAAATGATTAAAGCTATAGAAGAATTTGGACTAGAGCAAGTCACTAGACTGCTGAACACATTATATTATACAGGAGATATACCTCCTGAATTATGTAACTCTGTATTTATTGCAATCCCAGAGAAATCAGGAAGCTTGGAATATGATCAACATAGAACAATTAGTATAATGAGTCACATCACACAGATTTTGCTACGAATCATCATGCAAAGAGTGAGGAAGAAGATACAACCTGAAATAGGGAAAGAACAATGTGGGTTTGTAGAAGGAAAGGGTACAGTAAATGCTGTGTATATGCTGCGAACAGTTATTGAACGTGCTATAGAAGTAAACAAGGATATACATCTTTGCTTTATTGACTATACAAAGGCTTTTGATAGAGTTAGACATGTCAACATGGTGGATATGCTTGCAGATATACAAATTGATGGGAAAGACATTAGACTTATAAAAAACATATATTGGAAACAACAAGCTGCAATAAGGATTGATAATGAAGTGGGACAGTATCAGCCAATTAAGAGAGGTGTTAGGCAGGGATGTGTGATGTCTCCAGATCTTTTTTCCCTATACAGTGAAAATATTTTCAGAAATGTAGAGGATATAAATAGAATCAGCATTGGAGGACGAAACATCAATAACATTAGATATGCAGATGATACAGTATTAATTGCAGACAATGCGCAGGACCTGCAACAATTAATAGATGCGGTTGTTGTACACAGTGAGCAACTGGGGTTAGAATTAAATTGTAAAAAGACCCAGGTTATTGTCGTCACTAGGAAGAAAGAAGTGCCACAATGTAATACACAAGTAAATGGAAATATTCTTCAACAAGTGAATCGGTACAATTATCTTGGAACAGTCATAACATCTGATGGGAGATGCCTTGAAGAAATTAGAACAAGAATCGCCATGGCGAAAGTAGCCTTTAGCAAGATGAAAAACATTCTGACCAATAAAAAGATGTCAATTGAAACGAGAAAAAGAGTGTTGAGGGGGATACATAGAGCCTATTCTTTTGTGTGGATGTGAAACTTGGAAATGAGCAGTCAAGCTGATGGCTGCAGAAATGTGGTTTCTGAGGAAAATGCAAAGAATACCATGGACAGACAGAAAAACCAATGGCCAAGTACTACAGGAGACAAATGAACATCGTAAGCTGATTGGAGAGATTAGGCGTAGACAGTCAAAATTTTTTGGACATGTTATGAGAAGAAATGGATTGGAGAACTTGGTGACAACTGGCAAGATCGAAGGGAACAGACCAAGAGGAAGACCGAGATGAAAATACCTGGATGGCTTGGCCACATGGCATGGACGGGACAGGAACACTGAGCTGATCCACGACACTGGTGATCGAGTGAAATGGCGAGTTATGACCGCCAACGCTTTCCGGCATGGCACATGATTGATTGATTGATTGATTGACTCGTTTCAGAGATGTACTATTGATCAGTATATTTATATAGTGGGCCAGGAGATCTGCTGACCTGCATGACTTTAGTGTTGTTGTATGTAACTTCAGTGTTGTTGTGTGTGCACACTTGTAGCGATCAGTAATCATGAGTATGTTACGTCCTGGGTACACACAGGCCACTTGATATGGCGTATGTTTGCTGCCCTCAAGAACAGACCAGTCCACGATGTTTGTACAGGTGTTGACATCAGTCCTTGTGTTGTAGTCAGATGTTTATAGCCACTGTGTGGGTGTAACATAGTTGTACATGTTACATTGTGTGGATGTAAGCTAGTTGTACATGTTACATTGTGTGTGGATGTAAGCTAGTTGTACATGTTACATTGTGTGTGGATGTAAGCTAGTTGTACATGTTACATTGTGTGTGGGTGTAACATAGTCGTACATGTTACATTGTGTGTGGGTGTAAGCTAGTTGTACATGTTACATTGTGTGTGGATGTAAGCTAGTTGTACATGTTACATTGTGTGTGGATGTAAGCTAGTCGTACATGTTACATTGTGTGTGGATGTAAGCTAGTAGTACATGTTACATTGTGTGTGGATGTAAGCTAGTTGTACATGTTACATTGTGTGTGTGTAAGCTAGTCGTACATGTTACATTGTGTGTAGATGTAAGCTAGTTGTACATGTTACATTGTGTGTGGATGTAAGCTAGTCGTACATGTTACATTGTGTGTGGATGTAAGCTAGTTGTACATGTTACATTGTGTGTGTGGATGTAAGCTAGTCGTACATGTTACATTGTGTGTGGATGTAAGCTAGTTGTACATGTTACATTGTGTGTGGATGTAAGCTAGTTGTACATGTTACATTGTGTGTGTAAGCTAGTCGTACATGTTACATTGTGTGTGTAAGCTAGTTGTACATGTTACATTGTGTGTGTAAGCTAGTCGTACATGTTACATTTTGTGTGTAAGCTAGTTGTACATGTTACATTGTGTGTGTAAGCTAGTTGTACATGTTACATTGTGTGTGTAAGCTAGTTGTACATGTTACATTGTGTGTGGATGTAAGCTAGTCGTACATGTTACATTGTGTGTGGATGTAAGCTAGTTGTACATGTTACATTGTGTGTGTAAGCTAGTCGTACATGTTAAATTATGTGTGTAAGCTAGTTGTACATGTTACATTGTGTGTGTAAGCTAGTCGTACATGTTACATTGTGTGTGGGTGTAAGCTAGTCGTACATGTGACATTGTGTGGATGTAAGCTAGTCGTACATGTTACATTGTGTGGATGTAAGCAAGTTGTACATGTTACATTGTGTGTGGATGTAAGCTTGTTGTACATGTTACATTGTGTGTGTGTAAGCTAGTCGTACATGTTACATTGTGTGGATGTAAGCAAGTTGTACATGTTACATTGTGTGTGTGTGTGTGTGTGTGTGTGTGTGTAAGCTTGTTGTTCATGTTACATTGTGTGTGTGTAAGCTAGTCGTACATGTTACATTGTGTGTGTGTGAGCTAGTCGTACATGTTACATTGTGTGTGTAAGCAAGTTGTACAT